>JAEIFU010004529.1:0-13324 GCA_018904235.1 Lordiphosa stackelbergi | reverse complement strand
TTTAGGTAATTGTGTGGAAATGAGCTACGTCCTGTGGCGGCTACGTTAACCCTTGTTAAATTGCACGGTTTCTTACCGAATCAAATTTATTGCATCAAGTACGGTTTTTCCTCACGAAACACTTGTTTATACTAATTCAAGATAACTTATTTTAAAACCACAATGGTTTTGAATGTAAACCGATTTGTTCTAATGCTTAAACATGCCTACTTAAGGCCCTAAATTCTCCTTCAGATTGCTGTTTTGGACCTTTTTTGAAAAAATTCTCATTTGAAAACGCAAGATATTTGAATTTTGTTTTTTTATTGAATTAGTAATGAATGAAAGAAAATAAAAAATGTTTTTCGCCGCGATACGAGGGCTGTTCAAAAAGTAATGAGACTTCAAAGTTGGTGGTGAAAAAAAAAGATGTATCGTCACGGCGGCCACGATTCGGGTCTCGGGCGTCTGAAAAAAAAGCAAGAATATGAGGGTTTACCAGTCAGCATAGATGTAATTCTGGCCCGAAGTAAAATAAAAAATTTTGCGATTTTTTTGACAATAAGCCGACGCAGAAATTGACAAATCGAATTTTGACCCATTTTTTGTAGTTTTAGTGTAAAAAAAAAAAATAGTAAAAAAATCATAAAATTTTATTTTACTTCCGGGCCAGAATGGTGACAATTCTACGTCGATTCAACTTTGTTTCATCCAAATCGGTTCGAGTAGAACTGGCGGAATCGTGGCCGCCAGCTCAGATAAACGCGTTCAAAGTTTGATTTATTTTTCGAAAAAAAAGCAAAAATGTTGGAATGCAGAATTTAAAGAAGGCATCAATTGTGCGTCGATCGCACTTTGTTTCATCAAAATCGGTTTAGTAGAACTGGAGAAGAGTATGGCAGCAGTCGAAAAATTTGTAGAAAGTAACCAAAAATATTACAGATATTATATACTTTAGATATTAGTCGGCGATGCCAGCTGCACATGGCAGACCTTCCTCATCTTCAAAACTGTTTTCAGGAGCAGTTCCCTCTGTTCTGCGTTCCATTTTGCCTTCTTTAGATACGGCCGCAGCTCTAGTTTCTGAGCGGATTAATCTGTCTGAGCATTATTGTAGCATAGCCTTCGGTAATTATCGATTAAAAGTCGATTAATAATCGATATCGATCTCGACGACAACATGTATCAGTACAAATTAAAAAACCAGCCGATATTTCACAGCTTTATTTACTCGATATTATTTAGTCAAAAATTTCTTGTTTAGCAAAGACATTGTTCGACTAAAATAAGAACAAACGTTTTTGAAACAATAATTATGCTCATATTACTTTTAACGCATTATAATAATTAAAAAAAAATTTCTTGGAAAGGTGCAATGGTAACTTCTTCTTTCACTTAACTGGAATATTTCGCATAGGTAGAGGTGCCAGTATAGAGAACAATTTGAAATAATATTAGTTTTAAAATCTAAATTGGTTATATTTCGCGTATTTACGGGTTAATTTTCATATTCAATTTGTGTGTGGTTTTTAGGAACATCAAGTACTTGGCTCGGAAATCAAATCCAATATTTTTCAAATCGATTTCAAATAATTCCGAAAAGTTGCTTCAAATGCTCCACATGTATGCAATTGATGTAGTAAAACATGGACACATTTCTGGTAATATTATCCAGCTTCAAAGCATCTCGCATCCAATAGTGTTGTTGGCCACCAAAGGTCACCAGCTTCTGCAAGGCCTCCTGGTACATGATGTTGGTGTGAATGTTGAGTAGCTATAGAAAAGATGGAAATTTTGTACACTTGAGAAATTCCCAGAGATTCAGAGATTTACCTCCACGAACAGAGTGGCCAGGGAGAGATTGCAATCACAGCTGGCACTGTAGCGCAAACGAAAGAAATGCAAACCCTTCAAAACAAATATATCCGAAATATCCGGTATATTGTTGCCTATGCCAATACGCATCAACAGACGCAACACATTGCGATACTTGATCATTCGCTCATCCTGAATGGACTGCATACGTGGCACATAGGGACAGAAACAGCGTCGATCGTACTGTGGGTAGACCTGAAGCAGGGCCAGCCAATAGAAGGTGCTGGAGCAGTGGCTCCAGGCTGGACCCGAGGGCACAAAAGTGGGTAACGGATACTCGCTGAAGCTAAACTGCAAGGCCGGCAGAAACACAAACGAAATGATGCTGGGCATGCCAAAGTCACGACTCTCACAGGCCAAAATCTCATGCACAAATCCCTGATCGCCAATCTCATGGGTGCGGTAGTTCAGGTTATATTGCACTCCACTGTGACAAAAGATGGAACTCGTGCGATCGATGGCATCGCGTAAGTTACCGCGCAGCAACAATTGAATGTTCTCCGGATTCACGAAATTATTGCTTACCATGGGATGTGCGGTGGGTGCGTACAAATTGATATATCCCGGTTGATCGGCATTATAAATGGGTGTAACCTGGAAGGGGAATTTAAAGCGTAGATATTGCTCAAAATCCAAAGGCATATCAATTTTGGATCCTCTGTAGAAAGTTGCAGTGGACAGCAGATGTTTAAACATAAATTTGTACACCCAATCCTTCTCAGACATGGTCTCTGTAATGGTTTTGCAGATGAATTCAGCATCGTTTAACCAATCTGCATCGTTTTCATCAATTTCCGAATAATCGGAAACAATTTTGATGCCCTGCTGGAAATGGGCATGTCCTTCGGGTAGATATACAGAAATATCTTTTGCTGAACCGGATTTTACTTTAAGGGAGTCCATGCCTAGACGACAACTGGAGATCTACTGAGTGGGCTGAGTCAACATTGAGAGGCAAAATATTTTGCAGGGAGTAATTTAATATGTTGTTTATTTAACAACTGCACACAGTGGTGTGTGGCGGTGACTGGCCCCCTGGTTATTTATGAAAAATCATTTGTTTTGGTTTGGTTACTTTTTTATATAATTTATTAGGTCTAATTAGGATTTTTAGGCAAAATAATTTGGTTTGAGCTGCACTTTTTTTTATAAGCGAGTGTACAAAAGTAACGGCTTATTCTATGTAGCACTTACCAACACTGTTACTGTTAACAGCCAGCCAGAGATACAACCAAGTTTTATATACTAATTTCACAATCAATTTGGTGATATTTTTACCTTGCTCTGTCAGCTACTGTAACAAATTAGTTTAAAATTCTGCATATTTGTTTAGTCAATTGGCTTGACTTTTGAATTCCTGCTACTAGAGCCCATCCCTAGCTGCGCATAACAGTGCGCTGTTAAGCGCTTTACCGATAGTCATAGCCAAACGGTCTCACTGAAAACGCACTTATGAGTAAGCTCAAGCAGGGTCACACTGTGGATTTGTTTACATTTCTCTGCAAGAGCTCCCACTTTTAAATTAAAATTCATTAAAAACCAAGTTAAAAATTAATTAATTTTATCAACAGAGCATCAGGTGAGTGCCCTGAACCGGGTGCATTTGTTGAACAGCCGTCGTTGAAGCAAACTTTCCAATTGGATAAACAAGAGCACCCCAGAATGTCAACTGGAATTGGATTATGGTGTGATTTCTTTTTGTGTGCCCTTCGACAAGCAGCCGGGACCGGCATTGTTGTTGTTTACATTACTCGGACGTGGCGCAATACAAATTTTAATCTTTTGTCTGATTAAGTTATTGTTTTTGTTGTTATTTTTGGTAATAGATAACTTTGCGCCCCAAAATCAAACCAAACGCATAACGGCCTTGAGTTTGGCATGGATGTGTCCGCAGCAGTAGCGGGAGCGGGAGCAAGTGCTGATGCCGTCACGCCCCCCTCCAGCAATGAAGCCGCAGCTGGGTCCCAGAGTGACGCATCAGAGGAGGAGGATTATATGAACAATAGCATTGAGCTGCGTGGCTATCTCAGCAAATGGACCAACTACATCTATGGCTGGCAACCGCGTTATATTGTGCTCAAAGATGGCACACTCTCCTACTACAAATCAGAATCGGAATCGGATTTTGGCTGTCGAGGAGCCATCAGTCTGACCAAGGCTACCATTAAGGTAAGGAGGGGCGAAATGGTGGAGAGGCCAGCCAAGTGCTTTTAATTGAACTAATAAAAAAGTAATGGGGAATGGGCGTGAGTGTGTGCGCATGTTTTTGTTGGTCTTAAATTAACCAACCAAATCGCCGACCCCTCAAAGTTCAAGTCTCCGCAGGCCCCAGGCCGCACATGCCACCGAGAGCGGGCGCAATCAATGCAAGCGCAATCAATTAACGTGACAAACATGCGATATGGGTACAGAAATAGACTAAATTGAAGTCATTCATGTAAGTGGTGTTTCCCCCCGCCTGCCTGCTGAAGTGTGGGCGGAGATCGGGCTAGCGCTAAGCCTATTGTTGACAGGTGGTGGACACCACCCAAACATACTTATCTATTAATATAGTAAGAGCTGTCAAAGTCATATCAAATCGATGATTCATATGGCCTTACATGCCACTTGCTCTTACCCCTGGTAAATCGTTGCATTGAGAGGCATTGAAATAGCCAAATAGCAGCTGTTAAGGCGCCCTTTCCATCACAAGTCGAATAGCCAATTCGAAAGCAAATTAACACACAGCCGTATTTAGAAACATAAGCCATCTGTTATTTCTCTTACTTAATCACACATTCGTTCAAAAATATAAGAAGAAAAAAAAAACAAATTTGAAAAGATAAGTTGAGGCAAAAATAATAAAAACTGCATCAAATGTCTAGTGACAAAAGCTAATATAAAATTTACAAAATTTTATGGCGAATTAATAAAAAAAGTATGGATGGTTATTTAAATTCCTAATATTTTTTTGTAAAACGATAACAGTTTCTCCCGATTATGATTAAAAATACCAGAATTTTCCAGCTTCTTAAAAGTTTCATTTTGCTTAAAATATATCCAGAGAATTACGGAGAAGAAAACAAATACCATGTAAAGGGAATCAGTAAATGCGTGCAATAAACTAAACATAGAAATAACAAAGTCAAAACTTAAAACAAGGATTTGAAACATAAATTCGATTATACAGGTCTGTTCCGAATTGCGAACGTTTTCAAAAAGTAAAAAACGAAACGAAAACGAACGTTTTACTCTTTGCTGTTCCCAATTCCGAACGATTTGATTTTTCGAAAGTCGCTTTCATAAACAGCTGGCTGGCTGGCCTGCGCGCGTGTTTTTGTATATCGACAACAGTCAGAGTTGTCATCATCTCTATAATTTTAATTTGCCAAAGCTTATTTACATATTAAGGCAATTTATTTTTATTTAAAACAATATTTAATTATTACATTTAAATTTGTTATATCAAATATGGTTAAAATACAGCTAAACTAACTAAGAAAAGTGCTGTGCAAATACATTAATTTATATGAAGCAACCCTAGCAGCTATCGATTGACGGATGAAATAGACAAAAAAGTAAAGTGGAATTCAGAACAGCTCGGTTTTGAAAACGACCGCTCGGTTTTGCTTTTCACGCAGTATTTATAGATGTTTATAAAAGATGATTTTAATATACACTTAAACTGTGAACATTTTAAGTAGTGATGCTAAGCGGCTTAAAAATAATCAACATTATTAAATTGATTAGTTTATAATTTTGGGGATTTATTTTAATGCTTCTAATAGCAATTACTTTTCATTCCGCTGACTCTGCAGCACAACTTTTGAAAACGACAATTCTGGTCGATTTGCGGAATTCAGAACAGCAATCATCTCGATTTGCGACAATTCTACTCGTTTTTCGGAATTCGGAACAGGCCTGGTAAACTCCTTCCCAAACGACCATACAGAAAACTGCAATGGCGACAGAACACTCACCGAATTTCAATTAAACCACAATCTTGCAACAAGAGAACAACTACAGTAAACGCTTTAATCTCGAAATATTACATTTAATAGACACAACAGCAGACAAGAGACTTAACTACAAACTACAACGCGGACACCGAAAACTGCGCCCACATATACAGACACCTACTGAACAAACAATAGCTTATTATTAACTTTACGTTCCATGGCAGCGATAACAATTTATCGATATTGTGTGAACCAGTCATTCAGAATAAAAAAAAAATTTAGGCTTCGGTTAACTCGTTTAACAAATTTGTCCAGTTTAACTATCCCTATGTTTAACCCTTTTAAGAAACTTTGAAAAATTAGTTGTAAAGTATAATACACCTTTAATGAATTGACTCAGTCTACTGAACCCATCAAAAATGGGTAAAAGGGGATTGAAGTTGTGCAAATTGCAGACAGAAGGAAAGCTCCACCGACACTTAAAGTATGTATATTCTTGATCAGTATCGAGAACCAAGTCGACTTAGCCATGTCCGTCAGAGACTGTAATAGATAGAGCCACAATTTTTGGCATGTATGTAGGTGTATATCTTATCAGTTTGTTTCAGATTTTGAAAATTTACCTCCTTCATCTTTTAACAGTGAACAACTGTCTCTCTCTCTTTGTATAAACTCGTTGATCTTACAGACTATCAGCGGGGTCACAGAAATCTGTTCAACAAATTCCAACCCCAAAATCAATTCTCGGTGTCACAAAATCTCTTTCGGTTGGTTTCGAATCTCTCGTGTTTTGTCGTGAGATTTAGCTAAATTGACCAACCAATCAATTTCGATATGCAAAATTAGTTTTGGAAATTAAAATAATTCTTCTTCTTCTTCTTGATTGGCCCGATGCATGCATCACAACCGTTCGACGGTCTCGGCCGCTGCCAACAATGTCCGCCAGTCGCTTCTGCTCCGTGCGAGCTCCCCCGCCTGCCTCTTCCTCCGTAATCAGCCGCCTTCGAATAATAAGCTTTCCTTACTGGAGCTTCTTCGTCCATCCTGGTGACATGTCTAACCAGCGCAGCCGCTGTTGCTTTATGCGCTTGACCAGACAGGTGTCCCCATAGAGCTCATACAGTTCGTCATTATTTCGAATGCGGAAAACATCGCCAACTTTTAAAGGTCCATAAATCCTCCGAAGAATCTTTCGTTCAAACACGCCAATCGCCGCTTCATCCGCTGCTGTCATTGTCCATGCTTCTGCGCCGTATTGCAGGACTGGGATGATAAGCGACTTGTATAGGGCTAATTTTGTTCTTCGCTTGAGGTCTCTGCTCTTGAGCTCTCTACTTAGCCCGTAGAAGCATCGGTTTGCAAGAGTGATCCTTCGTCGGATTTTCAGACTGATGTTGTTGTCGCTGGTTATCGTCGTTCCGAGGTAAACAAAATCCTCAACAACTTTAAAGTTGTATTCTCCCATTGTAACAAATTGTCCAAGACGCAAGGACTTTTTGTCCGCGGATACAAGGTATTTCGTCTTGTCCTCATTCACCGCTAAACCCATCAGTTCTGACTGCCTCTCAATCTCTGAAAACGCCCTGCTTACCGCCCGTTCGTTTTTGCCGATGATGTCGATATCATCGGCATATGCGAGTAGCATTAGATCTTTATAAATAAAGGCGCCCGTTCTGTTGGCATGTGGGCACCGGCGCAGTATATATTCCATCAGTAGATTGAAGAAGTCGCACGATAAGGTATCGCCCTGCCTAAAACCTCTCTTGGTATCAAATGGTTCGGAAAGGTTCTTTCCTATTTTGACGGAGCTTTGTGTACTTCTCAACGTCATCATGCAAAGACGGACGTACTTTGCTGGTATACCAAGGGTAGACAAGGCTTCAAAAAACCTTGACCTTATCGGCGTGTCGAAGGCTGATTTATAATCAACGAATAGATGGTGTGTGTTGATGCCTCTCTCATAGGTCTTCTCCAGGATTTGTCGTAATGTGAATATCTGGTCTGTGGTGGATTTACTGGGTCTAAAGCCACACTGATAAGGTCCAATCAGTGTGTTAATAAGCGGCTTAAGACGTTCACAAATAATGCGCGACAGAACCTTATATGCAATGGGAAGGAGACTGATCCCGCGGTAGTTGGCGCAAACTGCAGGGTCTCCTTTTTTAAAGATTGGGCATAGAACACTTAAATTCAAATTAATTAAATATTTTATTTGTTTTAATTAAAATTTGTTAAAAAAAAATACTTTTATGATTGGCGCAAAAGTATTTTTTAAATTTTACATTTTATTTTTTGAGAATATGACTTAAATTTGAATTATAATTTGAAAATGCATCATAAAACATATTACACTATCAAAAAACACCAAACTAACTCATAACTAAGAGATGGGAAATTTTTTTTTGCGAAAGGGCCACCCTGTTAACAGATTGGATAGAAATGTCCCATTAGTATGGACACAAACCTTCCAACTCGTTTTCATATAAGAAAACGAAATCTCTTGAAGTTCTGGGACACCGACGCATTTTTCGAGCGTTTTGCAAGCCATCCGAGGCCAAAATCTCTAGAGATTTCCGTATAAGAGGTAGAGCCACAAATTTTTGCATGTATGTAAGTGTTTACCGTGTCCAGATCAAATTTGCTTCAGATTTGGCAAATTCATCCTCCTTCCTTCTTCTTCTAACCGCGAAAAACTGACAGATCTACAATTTTAAAGTTTGAACCTAGTGACTTAATATATATTAAGTTAGGCCCAATATCTATCTATTCTGTATACCACAATAAGATCAGAGCAAAATCACCGAAGATATGCAGAGCGCCTTTTAATTTATTTAAATAAATTAAAATAACAAATAAAAGGAATTCAAAGCATTAGGAACCACATTACTTGGTACAGGGGCAACACTCTTATTTGTTATACCCTTGCAAAAATGTTAGTAGGTCTAGGAACATATTTAAATAATAAAGTGTCCAGAATATATTCTTTTATAAGTATGAGTTAAAATATTGTTAGAGAGCCTACCGAAATTAGTTGAAATTTATATTCTAACCTTCATTCCTCCTTTCTCCCACCCCATTGCAGGCCCATGAATCGGATGAGTTGCGCTTCGATGTTGTTGTCAATAATCTAAACAATTGGTGTCTACGTGCCGAAACCAGCGAAGATCGCATGCATTGGGTTGAGGTACTCCAGCTGTATAAAGAGGATACAGGCAGCACCGATACCACTTCCTTGCGACGTCATGGCAGCACCATGTCATTGCAGTCCAATACCATTTCATTGGCGAGTGGCGGTAGCCTCAAGAAGACCCAACGGAATCTACGTGAAAAAGTCGGTGAACTGGAGACCTTTAAGGACATACTCTTTGTTCAAATCGAAACTTTACAACGCTATTTTGATGCCTGCTCCGATCTTAACAAAAGCAATGCCCAGCCTTTGGATTTGGGTGATGGCCTTAAACCCATAGACTTTAAGGTAAGTTAGTGTCAAAATGTATAATCAAGTGGGTAAATATTAAAGCCTGTTTATTTTTTTGTTCTCTTTGAAAAAGGGCGAATCCATCACATTTCGAGCTACAACTTCCGGCGTGCTGACAACATTGCAACATTGCCTGGAAATCATAGCCGAGAATGATGAATCATGGAAACGAAAACTGGAGCGTGAAATTGATAAGCGTCGCCGTGCGGAGGAACAAAATAAGTAAGTTAGCTGACGGCATTGTGGAATGCTAAATATAATCTAATTTGTTTCTTTTATTTTCTTTGCAGAAAGTTCAAGGATGAAATTGAAAAGCTAAAAAATTTATCATATCCTGGCCCAGATTTTGAGGTAAGTTGAAACGCCAACCCAACCGGTATAATTTCGAAAATGCTAAAGCCAAACAAAACCGATGTGTTTGCTAAATTTGGAATTTGTAATTTGTAACAAGCAAATCAACTAATTGAAATGGGTCTAATCGATTTTATTTTATCCGACTATTGTTAAGGCTTAGTTAGGCCGGTTTGCTTTTTTGGGTACCATTTCAGTTAGAAATACTGAAGAATCTTTGCCGTTTTGCCAATAGGTCAGAGAGGTGATACTTGGAGAGTGCAGATGTGTTTGGATGTGTAGATGTGTTTTAATATTGTCGTGGCGATTACTGGGCTGCAGATGAGGTGTTCTAGATTTTCTGCTGCACAAGGTTCCTTACATTTCCTGCAGGTGTGGAAGTAATAGACAAAAGGAAAAAATGGTCACCCTAGAAAGTATACATTTTCTGGATTAACATTTCGGTCAAAATCGACATGAAGCGGAACTCACCCGCGGATGTTGATGACGCAGCTGAACATGCAACCACCGTAGTCCCCGTCAAGCACTTCTAACTCCTGAGGTTAACGAGGCACAGATATTATAGCGCTACATCTGAGTACGACCCATACTATGAGGCTGATTACCGTATATCTGCAGACCCACTTAGAAAGCTTCTCTTTGGCATTAGGGATGAATGTCTAGAGGGAAATCCTCGCAATATTGAGCCATCTCCCTGGATATGCAATCGACATGTCAAGAGGCAGACCTGGGCTCGGTATGATTTGGAGATAGTCGAAGATCTTGCCAGCAATTTAGATTGTGCCGTTTCATCCCTTCAGTCTAGTTTCCGCTGAGAATGCCGCTACCAAGCAATCATACATTATGATTATTTAAAAGCATGAAAGTGTGTTATTGTATACTGCTAGATAGATCATTGCTGCAGATTCACTAAAAAATGAGGGCGAAGACAGCTAAAAATGGAGTTGCGCACAGACCGATACAGGTTCTGTTTGAATTTTTGATGTCATATCTAGCACAGTAAGTAGATAGATAGTTTTGTACCTCCCAGAGATATTTAGTAATCAAGATTATTTATCGTTTGACGAAGAAATGATAAACGATTCTCCAGTTATAATCAAAAAAGTTCGCTGCTACTGCAGGTACAGAATATATTACAGTCGGGTTTGACCGACTATATTACTTGTTGTAATGTGACATTCTAATAAGATCGAGTGGGAAGGATAAAGGGAAGAGGGCAGGAGGACATCAGAAATCAGCTAAGTCTTGTATTTGTATGTGCTATGTACGAATCGAGTATGAAAATAGGTCCAGAATCGAACCCCGCAGAACCAGTTCGGTTCGGGATTTTCATGTGAACCGGACCATGAACTGAACATTGCAAACTAAAGACCTCCTGAACCTAAAACCAAGTGAGTTTGGAAAAGGGTTTGGTTAAAAAAGAAAGACTTCCTATCAAATTTATAAGAAGTTGTATAGTTTTCAGTGCGATTTTAAGAAAAGATTCGTTTTTTAATTCATATTGAGGTTTTTAGTACCAACGTAGATGTAAAGGTATAGGCTTTGATTTCATTTAAAAGACCTAGAATAATCGATTGCGCAGTCGACAGCGCTTTTTCACAAATAGGTCAGCTGCTTCCTCTCATTTGGTCAGCTGATCGCTCTTACTTACGCTCTTTGGATACATTTGGGAATATGTCCGTCTCACTCTAACCAATTTGATTTACTACTGGCACTATACAGCAGGGGCGCCCATGCCATTACGCAATCCACGCATTTGTTGTTTATTTGACGCAAAGGAATACCGGGCGCGTATTCGACGCGAGCCCTTATAGCAACAAAAAATGCATGTGCGTGCTCTCCTCTCTTTGTTTCCTGCTTTTTTAAAAATCAAACCAAAACAACATAAAAATTTAAAAAACAGCGGGATAAGACAAAATACAGGCTAACAAAATTATAAAAAACCAAAAAAAAACATAATATAACTCCTCACACACAGGAAAGATAAAGAATACAAAAAATAAAAATTTACATACCGCATCCCCGCTCCGCTTAAGCTGTTGGTGTGCGGGCTCGCTATGTGCTCTGTGCGTTTGATTTGCCAAAGCTGATTCTCTCCGCCCCGCTGTCTGTGGGGTGGCCCGATGGCTGTTGGATTCATCTTCTGTATCCGCTATCTCTCCACCCGGGGTTTTCGCCCTATTTACGGCGGCACACACACACACACACAGACATTAATTATAGTTGTTCTTGCTTAAAGTATTTTGTGACATTAGTATTTCATTCCACTCGGTGGAAACATTCTGGGCTGGGGTGTTACTATAAATTTGTAGACAAAAAATGATATACGAGGTGTATTGAAATTGTCCAGATGTTTGTACATGAAAAAAAAATAAAAAAACTTGATCAGCGTGTCGAGCTGAGTTGATATAGCCATGTCCGTTTTTAAAGCTATCGTAACCAAACTTTGCACAAGTCTTTTTTGTACAAATACGCTGCACATTTTGTAGCGGGACCTCAGATGACTATAGCAAATAGCTGCCCATAGGAACGATCGGTTGGAAAAATAACACTAATTTAAAACGTCCGAAGCTCGTAATTAAAAGTTCTTTATGCTTTCACATAATTTCAAGAAGTTTTATGAAAATCGGGCAACTATATAATGCAGCTGTCATACAAAAGATAGTTCTGAAAAAAAAGATTTTGGTATGAAAAAACTTTTTTGTTTTCAATACTATCGCTTCCAAATTCTTTACTGATCATTATGATATTCAAACACAATTCTGTCAAGTCTGATTCAAATCGGATGACTATAGCATATAGCTGCCATAAAGATGATCGGTCGAAAAATAGTTGTAGTGAGAAAAACTTTTTGTTTTCAATGGTAGCGTCTTTGTACGTTCCAGTTATAAATATTATCTGTCTCAACACAATTTTTGAGAGTTTGATCAAAATCGGATGAATATATCATATAGCTGCCATATAAAAAACTGCCAGGATGTTTCATGCTTCAAGGGTATATAAACTTCGTTCGAGGCGAAGTTAGCTTTCCCTATTTTTAATGTTTTTTTAAGTGATTGCAAACATGTGGCATATTTTTTTAAAAAAATTTCAACTTTTCTAATAAATAGGTTCTTCAAAAAATTAAAAAATAGTCAAAAATTTTCAAATATTGCCAAAAATGTGTGTTTGAACGCCTATTTCATTTAATTTTGTGTCGTAGTCTGTAGAACAGAACATTTTATAAATAATAATTTAATCAATTTAAAAAGCAGCTGAGTTTATATATGGGCGGGGTTTAAATATATTTGGGCACTATCGTTTAGCACTAGCAAATTTGAGAGGCAGCTCCAATTTTATCTCTAATACTCATTATCTATGGTACAAAGAGGTTGGTATAAAGGAAAACAAAAATTTGGGCCATACGACATTTTTAGCGAATTTTTGTTTTCAGCGGAAAAAGGAAAATTCTTAACCGATCTAAGAAGTTATGAACCTACTTTCGAACCAAAACCTTGGGTTCGATAAGCTTAGAAGCCGGTCCGCGAACAGAACTGTCAACTTCATAAAGTGTTCGAACTTCCGGACCGAATCTTTAGCACAAATTTAGAGGTTTGCCATCAAATGAACGGAATCCCAAGTTGAAGTTGAGTCAACAGACTGCAGCAAACTACCCATCCCTGTTAATAAACTTTCTAAATAATCAGTATAGCAATACGTAACT
>JAEIFU010004528.1:0-13356 GCA_018904235.1 Lordiphosa stackelbergi | reverse complement strand
CGATCGACCGAAAACATTGGACTACCCAGTATCATTCTCCAAGGGTATATAAACTTCGGTCGAGCCAAAGTTAGCATACCCGTTGCTCGTGGAGTAAAAAGGGTATACTATAGTCGTGCAAATGTATGTAACAGGTAGAAAAAATCATTTCCGACCATATAAAGTATATAGTGGTTTATTTAAAAATTGAAATTTTATTTTGCTATAAAAAGAAACGGCTCGATATTTTTCAAAGGTTGAAAATTTAATGGAAAGGTTGGCTCGCGTCATTTATTTATGAAAAACAACTTCGGTCAAATGACCACCACAGCTGACTTGGCAGTAGCCCATTCGATTCACCCAATTTGCGAGAACATTTTAATGGTTTCGGCACGTATGTCACCAATATCAACTCGAATTTCGTTATTCAACTCATCAATTGTTTTAGGATTGCTTAACATTTGTCCTTGACCGCTCCCCAAAGATAATAGTCTAATAGTGTCAGCGCACAGCTTCTTGGCGGCCAATTCACATCTCCATATTTGCTGATTATTCGATTTTCGAAGATAAAGCGCAGAAGATTTATTGTGATGTGCGCGAAGTGTTACGTAGCGCCGTCCTGTTGAAACCAAATATCGTCCAAGTCTTCCGCTTCAATTTCCTTAAAGAACTAATCACTTAACATTGCGCGATAGCGCTTACGGTCACGGTGGCTCCTTCATTTTCAAAGAAAAATGGACCAATGATGCCTCGAGACCAAAAGCTTAGTCGCTATCCGAATGACATTTGACGTTTTTAAAGTCAAATTATGAATAGTTCAAACTCCATACACTAGATGGACCACCCTGTAGAAGAAAAAACAGCTCTGTAAACTAGTTTTAGTACACAGAGGGAAAAAACCGAGAACATTGGATTCAAAATGAGCACCAAAAAGTATGCATGAACTGGTTTTCTCATTTGTAGTGCAATGTTCTCACTTGAAGAACAATTTTTTGAGAAAGCAAAAACTCAAATTGAGTTGATTTTTTTTCAGAACATGATTCGTGTTGGTATTCATATTGAGAACATTTTAGGCTCACCTGGGAAAAAAAATTGATTGCACTTAGGGGAAGAGGGAACGGGGACATACTTCTTTTGATTAGAACTGAACGGAGGCAAGACTCCTGAATATGCGCGCCTGCTTCTTCTCCCTCCACCCATATATTCTCGATAGGAATCAGAAATTTAAGTTTTCAGAAAAACACACAAAATTTTGTTCGGGATGGCCTGGGATTTGAGCCCGGTACCTAATGCACTCAACGCATGGAACTACGCGCTAGCCAATTCAACCGTTGAACAGTTTTGCAGATGCACGTCTAGGGGCTACTTTGCTTTGTTGAGCTGACAAGAGAGAGATCAAAAAGAGCCATTGCTCTCTGTATATCTCTCTGTTGAAAACGATTTTTTTGTTTAAAGCAAATATTATCCGATTGAAAACAACTTTCTCATTTCAGAACATGTGGAACATTTGTTCTCAAGAATTTTTAGAACATCTTGTTCTTATTTTAAGTTGGGGAACGCATTTTCTGAACAGGTTTTTTTTCTTCAAATTTGTAGGAATTTACTTATTTTATATGTTTTCACACAATTCTACAAAGTTTGATTAACATCGGATGACTAGAGCATAGAGCTGCCATAGGAACGATCTGTCGAAAAACTAGCTTTAGTGAGAAAAACTGGTTTGTTTTCAATAGTAACGATTCCAAACTTCTTATGTATATTAGATTTCTATAATATTTTTATAGTTCCGCCAAGTTTGATCCAAATCGTTCCTCTAAATAGTCAAACATGCTTCCTGAAAGACACGCAAATAATGTGGGAAAATTGGGATAATGGTGAGGTGAGGTTATGGTGGTCGACCTCAATGTATGCTAAAAATAATTAACTTAGGAATGCTTCTAAATGCCTCTTCAAGGAGTAATATGTTCCAGTGTTTGAAGATTAACCTGCTGCTTGGGGTTGGGACTTGTCCCTGTTAAGCGGTTAGGGTATCCTCTTTCTTAGTAGTCATGGCACACCTTTTGCTTGATGTCTTCGTTATTGTTTCGATGTGTTGGCTCAGGCGCGTGCTTTAAGGCGCGAACAGGTACAGGTTCAGGTCCGCGTCCGCAAATGCAACAGCGATCAGCAGCAGCATCCAGCACCAACCAACCAAACAACCAGACAACCAACCAACCGACCATGTTTCTCTCTGTCCCAGTCTCAGGTTTAGTCAGTCTGCCTCTAGCTGTGGTTTGGTCTGATGTCATGTTGACCTGCCTCCCACTGTAAAATGTCCGTGTGCGCTTTAACACAGACGGCAACCTCACGTCCCGCACGTCCCGGTCCCGTTACCACCGCATCCTCACCAACAGACGTCACACCGCCCACGCCGCCGCCCTCGCCACAGGTGCGCATCTACGAGGACTTTGACAGGATGAGCGCCAAGGAGGTGTACTACAATGATGCGGGCAAAAAAGTGACCATTAAGCTGTTGCACTTTCCGGATGTCTCCCCCGAGGACATAGCCAAGCTGCGGCTCGATGATGACGACGATGATGGTGATGAGGATGATGATGGCGTGGATAGCGACAGTCGGGCTGCTGGTTCAGCCAACAAATCAGCTTCCGCCGATAGCGAGGATGCGGGCAGTGAGGCGGAGGCCACTGGCGCTGGCGCTAGCGGTGGCAGCATTGCCAACCGGAAACTGCTGCGCCGGAAGCTCTCCGCCAATAATATGCAGGCACGGAAATGCAGTCTGGCCTTTGCCCAGGCTCATGGCATACGTCAGCGTGCCGAGAAGAAGCTGTCCATGCCCACCATAAGCATTACGGCCAATGCGGGTGAGCACGTCAGCCTGAGTAGCCTGGCCGGTGGACGCAAGCTCTCCCAGCCATTGGTCATGCAGGGACGCCGTACGCACTCTCCTTTAGGCCAGAGCCTATGCCCGGGCTATATACAGTACTCCAAGTCCCTGCTGGAGGTGCCCATGCCACGAGATTATGGTTATGCCAGTAGCGATGATCTGAGTTCCGAATGGGACTCGGATGTATCCACTTCGGCGTCCACATCAAACAACAACAGCAACTCCTCCTCAGCGTCAGCGACGGCTGCCAGCGGCCACAAGAAGGTAGGCGGTATGCCGCACGAATGCCGTCCTCCACGGGCTATTTGGGAATCAAATTGATTTGGGATCTAATGCTAATCCTTACTCTTGTTTTGTGCCATCTTTGCAGAGTTCCGGCTGGCGGAAGATACGCAATATTGTGCAATGGACGCCCTTCTTTCAGACATACAAGAAGCAGCGTTATCCCTGGGTTCAATTGGCCGGACATCAGGGCAACTTCAAAGCGGGTCCCGAACCGGGCACTGTGCTCAAGAAGCTCTGTCCCAAGGAGGAGGAATGCTTCCAGGTGCTCATGCAGGATGTTCTTAGACCCTATGTGCCCGTCTATAAGGGTCAGGTGACCAGCGAGGATGGAGAACGTGAGTAAAATGACAGACTTTAATTAATTTGAATGAAACAACAGCCGTTATTTTTAACCGTTAAAACCGAATTAAACCTAAATGGATTTTTGGCGTTGTGAAATTCGCTGCATATAATTCTTAATGCTCGTTTTTGAGTTCGATCTATCGGAATTCGTAGAAAGTTTTGACCAGCGTTCGTATACACAACAAAAGTACCGTACACAACAAGTACCGTACTCTGAAAAGTACGGTACATTTTTCATTTCGTACTGTACTTAACTAAAAACCCTTTTGTATTTAATTGTACTTAACTAAGAGTGCTGAACACAAAAAAATTCGGTACTTATTTTTATCGGTCGGTGCGTTACGACGCTGTACCGTACTTGCTTTTTTCGGTCGGTGCGTTACAAATTATTTACCGTACTTATAATTTCGTACAGTACGAAACGAAAAATGTACCGTACTTTTCAGAGTACTGTACTTGGGTTTGTTCAGTACCTTTTGTATACTAAACATAAGTACGGTACTTTGTACGGTACTTTGAGATACCTTGGTTTTGACATTGACTGAGAAATTAGTAATTTCTTTTTACTTTGATTTATTTCTTAAATTAAAATCTATAATTAACCGGTTTAAAACCGATTACCGATACGACCAAAATAAAAACAGATAACCGTAACCGAAACCAAAACAATTGGTTTTTAATGACCGTAACCGTAATTGAAAACGATATTTAATTCGTTTTCGAATTCCTGTAGGAAACTATTTTAAATTTAAAAATATCTTAAATCAATTTTTAGAATATTTAAGGTGGTCGCTTTTTTGATTTGAATTAGTTAGCACATAACCATAAATCAATTCACACACAATACCACAAATTAGGCTGGTCGTACACTGTCCGCTTCCATCCTCAGTTGTCTTGGGCTTCTGACTTCTGATTTAACTGCTTGGGAATTGAAAGTCTGAAATAGTGCAAATGGTCACTTTGTGTCCGCATTTGTCCCCCTTCGATCCAAGACTTAATTAGTTAGAGAGACCTGCCTATGTAGTACCAATAGGTTTTAAGTGTTGTTTTAAAAAAATAAAACTAAGTCTAAGTTTTAGATCATGTGTACTCTGGGTAAATTCTTTACCGAAACCACTTTAATAGGTGGTTTTTAAAACGTTTTTTCTTTTTTGAAAACACAAGTAAATTTGCAGTTGTGAATGAAATATTTATGGATGATCTAAATATCCTCATTCTTTCTGTGTATTTCCCCATAAGAGATAAATGTCCATTCAGGTGATCATTCGCTTTGAATCATCCAATCACTGTCACAACATTTAGTTTTTTTTTCCACTAAAAGGTTGGGTTTTCTATCGAATACTATCGAAGTCTCAAGTGTCACCAATTGAAACAGCTGCCGAGTCCTTGTTCAATAGAACAAGGCAACAATTTACTTTTGAGAATATTTTTGAATGTTTTCCAGTGAAACAACACTATAACATCATGAGATCATCATAAATGTGAGCTATAGCTTTTTTTTCCATAAAATTTCGAACCAAGTGAAACAGCTGCTGTGTCAGTGGCGTTGCCTTGGGGGGTGAGGGTTGTTTGTGGCCGCCAATCATCATCTACCGTAAATCATCAATCATCCAAAAAGTGTTTGGCTGCTGGTGAACGTGGTTGATAAAATTTTCAGGCAACCAAGTTATCGATATATTTTGCTGGCGGAAATTTAAAAAAAATTGACTGTTCCTCAAAATCGGAAAGACTACCTTGCTTAGAAACAGACAGAAGGACGGACCAAGCTCAATCGACTCAGCTTGTCGCCCTGATCAAGAACATACATAGTTTATGGGGTCAGAAATAAACATTTCTATGCGTTGCAAACTTCTGGACAAAATTATAATACCCTTTGCCAGGATATAAATCAAGCCTGCAAACCTCATAAAAATCGGCTTGATAATATAATATTCGAGCTTAGATCATAGAACGTTTTAGCAGGCTGCAGGTCAAGCAATGTGTATTAGAGATAACACATACGCCGCTCAAATTTTAGCAGTGTTAAGTTTGTCCGCATAGGAACTCACAGTGGTTAGAGCGAGACGGCCTTCAGAGAACAAAATTTAGAGCAATTAGCTGACAAACTTCTGACAGAAACGGAGTCGACTGCGCAACCGTTCAGTCTGTATATTATTAATTCATATTGTTGGTAACTTTTAAAACAAGACACACACACCACAAAGGAGGATGGTCGACTGTACAGCTATTTCAAGAACCTCTCGGAATTATCATCACAGACCATCTCATGCCAGCATTTCTATGGCTCTTTGGGAATTCCAAAGGCAGCACAAGTGCAAAAACTGAAAAAAAACTGTCAACTCCATATTGGCAGAGGACTTTGTGTATGTGTGTGCACCCATTTCGGCCATTCTGTATTAGTGGGGCTCATCTCTCCCCTCAGGTAACACACTTTAAGAACCACTGATTCTAACGCTATGGATAAAACAACAATGTGTTGCAGGATCAGCAGATACAACAAGTACAACATTGTTAACTTCTTTACAGTGATAGTTTTTCTAAAACTTTAAAGCTTAAAGATTACTTTTCATCTTCATCAGAAGATAAACATGGTAAAGAATCATTAAGTTTTTTATTTAAGGGGGAAAACGCAAAGAGTTCTTCCAATTCTGTTGTTTTATTATGTTACAAACAGATTAAAGTAAACAAACAAAATTTAACTGCTTCGATACGAGGGCTGTTCAAAAAGTTCTCGGCCGTCAAAGTGGGCTTCCAAAAAAAAGGGTATAGTGCTGGCGGCCACGATTCCAGGTCTCCAGGTTGTGTGAAATGAAAACTAAAAACGGGGCAATACAGTATAGATGTCGTTCTGGTCTGACCCTCGAAAAAAATGTTGTGACTTTTCTTGACAAAATAACGGCTTTTGGGCCTTTTTTTGTTCGGTACGGAGTAACTCCAAACTGTTTGGGCGCACAAAAAAGTCAATTATTGCGCGTGTGGAACCTAAAACCAAATTAGTGTGCTGAGATAGCCAACAAATGCAAAAAATGCCATATTTGCGATTTTTAAGTAAATCTAACACGGTTTTCAGATGCGATTTGTTTATGAAAATTGATGAGAATTTAAAAACATCAATAAAAAAATGCAGATTATGAAATACGGATAGTTGAGGGAGTAGCCAGGGGGCACCTCTCCCGCACAAATCGTATTGGAAGAGAGATGAGGATGCCAGAAGCAACCATCAATGTCTCAGTTGCCTCATTTGCGGCTAGGGGGAAATACGGGAAGATTGACCAGGACTATGAGAATTCTGATAATGCGAAGACAGTTTGTAAGATCTAATGTACTTCACACAGAATGACATGTTAAATTGATACGCACTGAAAATTGCATACAAATCAATGAGCCTGGCTGGTGGCTCTCGACTAGCGCCCCCAGGAGACTGGAGTCTCCCATATAGCCATTTGAAAAGCAAACTTTCGGACATGACAATTCCGACTGATGTAGAACCTCACGTCGAGACTCAATTTAAAACTCAGCAAGCCCCCAGGCTTGGTTCAGAGGGTAAGGACTGGGGTGAGCATAGTTGTCACGCCCGTTATGACGAGGGACATCACCATGCCCCTTTCGGGACGTATTTTCCCACAACAGTTCGAGACAAAACTTCCATATTGCCTCTTTGAATTGCTGGAACTGCAATTGGAGCCAAAAACGAAACATCCTCTCCAGCCGCAATACGAATCTGGTGTCGTGCAATCAAAAAACTTGTACTATTGTTGCTTTTATCCCGGAGATGATTGTTACAGATCTTTCTGAACTGCTGCTGTCAACTGCATCAAAATTATTTTTATTGGTGAGACAAGTATTTGGGTCTTTGCCTCTACGGTATTAATCAGCGCAATTTGTTCTTCCTTATGCAAGCTTTTCAAATAATTTTTACGCTTACCCTTCTTGTCGGACATTTTTTTTTTTTTACTTCTGACTGTCAAAATAAATAAATTTAGTTACTTTGGGCGCCCACAAAAACCTCGAACAGCATCTCATACCATCCACAAATTCAGGGTTCGATGTTCGAGTTCGATGTTCGTGTGGATCGACTTTTCGTTTCTCTGCGTACACACCATAAAACGTTTGACGTCAAATTGTTTGCGTGTGGTTTTACAACGTTTTTTTATATGGAGTTTTTCGTTTGCGAGCGCTTTTTTGAGTACTCCGTACCGTGCTTAAGTGTGAAAAAATTTGAAATTTTTTAAATTACATTATAAATTATTTTAAATTAAATTATAATTGAGGGTCAGACCAGAATGGTGACAATTCTGAGTCGATTTCATTTTGAATCATCAAAGTCGCTTCAGTGTAACTGGAGATATCATGGCCGCCAGTTCGAAAAACATGGATTCGAGATAAATGCGCTTAAAGTTTGAAATAATTTGAAAATTGCTTCTTTTATCGAAGGCATTTTTCGACCAAAAAGGCTATATCTTCTAAAGTATTTCGAAGTTCAAAAAATCCTTTTGGGGCGATATTCTCAAAAAAAATCAAAAATAAACCGGTGAACATGGAGAATACCCCCTTAACAAATTCCATTCTTGCGAACGTGATGCTAAAATTTTCCGATTTTGCTTTTGAAAGATCTAGATCTCTTATTAGATCGTTAAGTCCACTGTAAAAGGTAAAACTGGCTATACAGCTCCTCAACGGGGCCAAGCCAAGCTTCTCTCAATCTCTTGGCGTGTGTGCTTTAAATTTTTCGCACAAGAGAAAGGGACCTACAGTTTAACGCCGGATCCGAACGGCAAAGTTTGAGAAATTGCTTTTTCATGGCTAGTTACTTCACAGCTGGCGCCACTAAGCTGGTGAAGGTGACCGTATGTGTAAAAGCTAGTTTCTAAAGAAAGAAAAAAACTTTTATTATTAGATGTTCAGAGGCGGGATCGAACCCACGACCTCCCGCCCAGCAGTCCAGCACACTAACCACTGGGCCACAGACGGCCACGGTGGCAGAAGGTATTTTGCCCTTCAGCGTGTTCTCGAAAGATTTCTAAATCATCGGCTGATTCAGATGAGTCATGCTGTTCAGTTACCTAGGAGTCGGACCAATATCATTATCGGGGGTGCCACAGAAACATCTTCCATCCGAATTCCAACTTTTAGGTGCCACAGAAATTTCTTTTGGTTGGTTTCAAACCTCTAATGTTTTGTTAGGAGATTTTGCAAAGCTCTTTTCTCACTAGCGCCTTTTGTCGAAGTGGTGCTAAGAGACGCCGACTTAATGCTTCTTCTTCTCTCTGTCGTCTCTTTTGCCATATAACACAATCAAAAAATTTTAGTTAATCATTAAATTAACGGGAACTTTTTTGGCGAGAGATTCAGCCCTGTTTTTAGAGATGGAACATCAATTGGAACATCTGGTGTTCCAACTAGATTTTCTAATTAGAAAATAAAATCTCTAGAAGTTCTGTGGCAGCAACAAATTTTTCGAGAGATTTACAAACCAACCGTCGGCAAAATCTCTAGAGATTTCTGTGGCACCCCCGTATACAACGGATCAACCAGTGTCTGTACTGAACTCTAAAAGCTTTTCAACAAATTCAAAAACTGTGCACACAAACGGCGGCACAAAATGGACCATAGAAGTTTTTAATACCATTTGAACGGTATAACAGAAATTGCTCAATTTTTAGATTAATGTTAATAACTTTTACAATTTCTTACAGATTTCTATAAATACACATTTTATGAATTTGTTATATATTAGGTTATATTATCCGAGAGAGAAATAAATTTTAAAAAAATGTTTCTTGGTGAAAATGACGATGTAATTTAGGTTTTTCAAATTTTCGATAGAAACGAAACAAAATGTTCGATATCTTTGTAGTTAGCATCTACACTACAAATTTGACAATGAAATGATGTAAGAATGAAAGATTATTTTATTACCTTTTATTTGGCTTATAAAACTTATTCATAATTGATGATTTTGAAATTAAGTGAGAGGTCCTGTTTCAAAAAATCAAAAAACGGTAATTTGTGATTATCTCGAAATCTGTTCTGCTGAGAAATTTTTAAGCTCCATATTCGGACTTAGCACGTGATTTTACTTAAGGAATGGCATCAAATAGTAGAGTATGAAAAATCGTGTTAACTTGTGTTATTATAAAATGTTATTATTTTCTTCATCAAATATTAGTTTCCCCGAATCAAATGTTTACAGTTCTTAAGTGATCTATTCTAAACTTAAATTGCGTAGCGTTCCTTATAGTCTTTATATAATGGGATAATCGATTCCAACAGCGATGAAAAATTTTCTCTCCGAAACTGACAATCCGTACTTTTGACTCACAATATTGTTTGTTCTTCTTGAAAGGCAAAAATTAAGTTTTATATTTACTACTACAAACTATTTTATGTAATAAAACAATACTTCGCACATCCATCCACGACTGTAGGGGTAAGTCAAATATATTAATGGATACGTTAGATATTCTATCAGTTTGTCTTCGATTGTAGATGTACCGTGCTATGTGGTTAACGGCTACTTGTATTTTACGTTTACTTGCTGAGTCAAAGTTATTGAATACTTCAACACCATAGAAGAGGACAGAAGTAAGAAGGGTCTTGGCTATTAACAAGTGAATCTTGACTGGTAGGAAGTGCTTAATAACGTTCTGGCTTCTTAGTAGTCCATTCAACTTACCTATCCTGTTGAAAAGATAAGATATAACGGCCATTATAATCAGTCATTAGGAGTTTTATGGTGAGACGTTCCCTGAAAACAGTTCAGTTTTCATAAACTTCAGAAAATAACGATATATCGATGATTTTTGGACACGATATATCAAATATCGATATAGAAAATTTTGATTTTATATATGATATTTTGGGAAATATCGACAGCCCTAGTTCGTAGCTCTGGAAAAGCCCATATGAAGTTTTTTAGCTGCTGGATACATAACATCTTGGTTAAGGTTTAAAGATCATCCATGTCAAATTCTTCTATGTAAATATTAGAAAATGTGAACTACTCAGACCGTTGACGTGTTCAGACCAGAGGTTGAATAGATGAATTATGGCCGGTTGTCTGTTCATCTTGTATAATGTCTGCCTACGGTGTGACCATCATTCGCTTAAAAATACCTTAACACTGAAATATCGATATGTCTACATGATGGCGGTTATTTTCAAATCATTGCAAAGACTTCAGTATAATACTTGATCCGGAGGTTCAATGTTTGGTTCGGAAACAAACTAAAGGTTTTGGTTCGAATCTTAGTTAATAGCAAATTGGGGGAAAATAACAAATTCTTTTAAATAATTTGCATAATTCTAATTCCGTAATTTTTTCAGTTTACCTGCAGCTGCAGGATCTGCTGAGCGACTATGTGCAACCTTGTGTCATGGACTGCAAGGTGGGCGTGCGCACTTACCTGGAGGAGGAACTGTCCAAGGCGAAGGAGAAACCGAAATTGCGCAAGGACATGTACGACAAGATGATACAAATCGATGCCCAGGCCCCCAATGAGGAGGAGCATGCCGCCAAAGCGGTGACCAAGCCGCGTTATATGGTCTGGCGCGAGACCATCTCCAGCACTGCCACGCTGGGCTTTCGCATTGAGGTGGGTTAGCTCAATCTGATACGCTCTCTCTCTCGACCTCCGTCTATATCTTTCCCTTTTGTAATCTGCAGGGCATCAAGAAAAGCGACGGCACCAGTTCCAAAGATTTCAAAACGACCAAGTCACGCGAACAAATTAAATTGGCCTTCAACGAGTTCCTCAGTGGTCAACCACACATTCTGGTTAGTACTGTGTCCCCATCATCCTTATGTCCTTAGCTAATCCTTTGCCATTTGCAGCCTCGCTACATACAACGCCTGCGCGCCATTCGCGCCACTTTGGCCGTCTCCGAGTTCTTTCAGACACACGAGGTCATCGGCAGCTCCCTGCTCTTTGTGCATGACCATAACCATGCCAGTGTCTGGCTAATTGACTTTGCCAAAACGGTGGCCCTGCCCCCACAGCTAAACATTGATCACTATTCAGCCTGGAAGGTGGGCAACCACGAGGATGGCTATCTAATTGGCATTAACAATCTCATAGACATATTTGTCGAGCTGCAGGAGGCACTGGAGAAGCAGCAGGAGCAGGAGCAGGACCAGGTGCTGGAGGATGAGGCGCAGATGAGGCAACAATCCTGAAAATACATTCCATTTCGTGTATCAATTAATCCCCCTCCCAAAATGTAGTTTAATTTAGTTTCTCTTTTTTTTTTGGTTTTTTTTGTCTGCATACATTTAACCCGTTAGGTTAAAGAAAAAACAAAACAAAGACTGAACAGCAACATTTATATTTAAAAATATATAGTTTACACTTTCAATTGTGCGGTTGCTGACAAAAAGTGCTTGATAATTTATTTATGCATGAAATGAGCAAAATGAAACCGAAACGCAACAAAATCAACAACAACAACTACTTATAAATAATGTTTTTAATATTAAATTTACTTGATTACCAACTACTACTAAAAATACATACTAATCTAATGTGCACTAATAAAAATTCATGTAAACCATTTAAGCTGCAAGAAGTTTTTGAATTTTAAATGTTGGCGGGTGAATGGGTAAGTCTGCGGTTATTATTAAAGCACTGGCAACACTGGCTGTTGTTGATTAGAGATGAGCGTGATTCTCAAATGTGACTGTAGTGAAATCACGCCCAATTAATTACAAAATTTTCATATGAACTTCTTGTCAAACTTGACTGATGCGGTAACTGCATAGTAAATACCACCTATGAAGGTTGCCGAACAGGTAAAGGGTAATTTTTAAGCAACTTTCATTGTGGCAAAACTGTTTTTGGCTGCTCACGCTGTTTTCGTGTCACATGTTACTGTTGTTATTGACCGTGAATTATCGAGTCAATTAAGTAGTCAGAATTTACATGAAATCGTCTTTAAACATTAAATTATATAGATCACTTTATCGACTCAAATAAAGAATTCATACATTTTTCAGAGTTTTATGTATTTTTTTGTCAAATCCCACAGATGCTAAAAAATCACACTTCATGAAAGAAATGGGAGGTGCGTTTTGTGATCTATAAAAGGAGCTTCCTATCCAATATAAAAACAGACCTTCATAGATATAGAATACATTTATGGCACAGATCGAATAAATAAAAAAAAATTCTAGCCATTACTGATCCATTTAATAGGGCTTCACGTGGACATCTCTAACATAAGCACACACTCTGTTAACATTTGTTGGCGCTAACAGCGCACCAGAGTTGCCAACTGTTCAGGCCCTTAACAAGCCAAATCAAGCTCGAAATTGTTTCAAAGAAGCAATATCTTTATCACACTTTGTTGTTGTTGTTATTAATCAATCAATGGCATATAATGATCAAGCCAATAGTTTTATGGAAACTAAAATTTAGCTATTTATTTACTTAACTTTCAATATAGCTATATTACAAATTTTCCCGCCATCAGAAAATATTGCTAGATTGGCAACGCTGACCGGCACACCGACCTTAGCAGGGCCACTCGTTTTAGCGGCAATTTTATTCGCGAATCTTATTTCGATCTGAGAGGTTGACCTTTTAGTCTATAGCGGAAGTAAATCAATTACGGACGTCGCTGTTTTTGTTGTTGTTGCAGGCTGCAATTACCTTTTCAAATTAACAAGTTAAAGTGAGTGTCGCACCATTTCAGCATGTTAACGCAAATAATGAACAAAGTTAAAGAGAAATTACAATGGAGCGTAAGAGGAGACAATCATTTGAAATTAAATTGCTGTTGTACAATGATGATGATTATGAGAGACGATGGCTATTTCACAAGTTTTGCGCACAGAGCATAGTTTTTAGCGTGCTTTATTGGCACGTCCG
>JAEIFU010004527.1:0-13357 GCA_018904235.1 Lordiphosa stackelbergi | reverse complement strand
ATTGAATCGATCTTAAATATAACAAGTAAGAGTGTTGCAGTTGAGTGCCCCGACTGCAAAATACCCTGCACCAAGTAATATGGTTTCTTTGGCTTTGATTTTCTAACTTAATATTGAGTTAACCTCTTCGACTGAATATATTTTCTTGCGTCTTGACATGCTTCTCATTCTTTTTTGAATTTACCTTTTTTGGCCTGATTTTTTTTTTAAAATTTATTTAAATAAATATGGCGTCTTTTGCAAATCTTTGGTGTTTTTGCTCGGATCTTATTGTGGTATACAGGATACATAGATTTTGGCCCTATAATATGTATTATGGAACTTAAAAATTGTGGCTCGTACAGTTTTTCGCAGTTTAAAATAGAAGGAGGGTACATATATGCAAAAAGATTTGACTCTATCTATTATAGTCTCTAAAATTAACGGGTTCTTACAGACAGACAGACAGTCCTGAAGTCGACTCTGTTGTTAATGCTGATCAACAATACATGTACTTTATAGGGTCGGAGGTGCTCCTTTCAGGCTGTTACATACATTTGCACAACTTCATGATCCCCTTTTACAGATTTTTAATAGGTACTGGAACTTCTCTATTACAAACTTTCGTACAACATAGTTCATTACAAAGAGTGATTCATTAAGAAGTTTTTTTTCAATATGCTACGGCACACAGCTGCTTATTTCGCGTTCCGGACCTTCCATCTTGCCGCCTAGATCATGTGGTATCACACCACTGGACGTTATCCTGTGGGTTTCCCTGAAGTCAAAAGTCTTCATTGATACGATTACATTAATCGCTTAATTCGCGAGTTACCCGTAGCAATGATGGAAAAGTGATGCAAAAGCACTCAGAGAAAAAATCCAACCGATCTTGCTTGATCTCAAGCAGTTTTGATGTCAAGTCACAGAGGAAAAAACCATTGCACTCCAAAATAGCACAAACGTTAGCAAAAGTATGCATGAACGGGTTTTCTCCAATGTAGTGCAATGTTCTACACTCCAGAACAATTTTTTTGAGACCGCAAAACTCAAAACGAGTTGATATTGTTCCATTTCGAGAACATGATTTGAGGTTATCTTGGTCGATTTGAAGAACATTTAAAACTCAACTGGGGAAAAACTTTATTGCATGGGCCAAGGGGGGGGAATTCCTTACAATTGGGTGGAAACGGACACACCTCTTTGATTGGAAGTGAAGAGGGCAAGACTTGGATGTGCGCCTGCTGCTTTTCCAATTCCATAGGAATCAGAAACATCGCTTAACGACCCACACTCCCACCTGACTCGTTTTATTTAAGTTAAGTTGTCTGGGATTTGAGCCTTATACCTTATGCATTCAACGTATGGAATGACGCGCTAGCCATTTAGTTCGTTTTGTACGTCTAGAGGCTGCTTATGCTTTGTTGAGTTGACAAGCGAGAGATCAAAAGAGAGCCAACTCGCTCTAGCTCGCTCTCTCTCTCTTGTATATCTCTCTTTGAAAACCGGTTTTGTTGTTGTTCAAAGCAAATATTATCCGATAAAAAAAAAACATAAAAAATAAAAACACCTCATTTTCAAGATTTTGAGAACATTCTGTTCTCATTTTAAGTTGAAGGCAACTTTTTTCTGAACACGTTATCCTGGATTCAAATCTCCGAGTTTCGGTGATTGAAGTTCTTGATTTTAAATTAAGTCGGCTTCACATTAAGCATAGATCTTCTTGGTTGTAAGCATGGAAAGTCTCGATGTCAAGCATAGATTTTCTTAAAAGAGAGCATGGTAAGTCCTGGTTTCAAGCATGGATGTTCTTGAAAGTGAGCATGGAAAATCTCGATTTCAAGCATAGATCTTCTTAAAAGTAAGCTTGAAAATTCTTGATTTCATTTAATATATTTCTTATAAATGAAAATAAAAAAGCTTTATATATATATATATTCTACTCTTATTACATGACGTATGTTACAATGCGTCGTTGACGTCGACAGCCAGGATGACACTTTGAAGGTTTTTGCCAATCCAACTGATGGCATAGATAGCGTTTTGTCGTGGATTCCATACTACAAAAAAAAATAAAATAAAATCAGCTTGCTGATCGTAGAAGCCGAAGCGTCGACGACGCGGAGAGTGAGAGCAAGAGTTGTTCTCATTGTTTGCTCACGCTTTCCGATTATGGCTCCCCGCACTTCCCTCGCCCACAAGTTCCAAGTCGAGATCAATTGTCTTCTCGTATTCGAGCAGTTTTCGTCTTAAAAAAATCAAGAAGAAAAAAAATCTAAATTGAAGCCGATTTCCGTCTCGCCAATTCGTGCTAGATTGCTCTGGGTGTACTTGCGGGCAGATTAAGTTTATTTCCTTGTTTTACTTGCCATAGTTACGATCGGTGATAATCTGGTTCAGTATTTTTGAAATGATTTGGCGGTTCAGTACAAGCCC
Source organism: Lordiphosa stackelbergi (assembly GCA_018904235.1). NCBI lineage: Eukaryota > Metazoa > Arthropoda > Insecta > Diptera > Drosophilidae > Lordiphosa > Lordiphosa stackelbergi. Next base: position 10,942 of record JAEIFU010004527.1, on the reverse strand, counting down.
ATGAGTTGTACTAACCAGCGCTGGCTTCGTTTAGTTTAATTATTTTAGGACCGATTTTACATATTCTTCATAGAGCTGTCTCTCACATAAACTAACAAACAACAGAGTAAATTTTAAGGTTATCTGCAGATGAGAAATCGGCCCTTAAAATGATTTTTTAAGTTTTTTGGTAAGCAACACCCCTACCAGCACTAGAAGCTACGATTTCAGGATCATCCGACTCAAGTAGGTTTAATTATATGCCCAAAATATTTATTGGCACCCACCAAATCGAGTCGATTCAATTGAAAGAATAAGCAAGACCTGAATAAGGAACCACAGATATGTTGGTTATCTTTAAACAAAATACTAAGGTATGTAAGTTAATATGACACATTGACAAGATGAGAAAATGGACATTAATGAATAAGCTTCGTCTCTATTATCATACCATGAGATAATTTTTAGTTTGGTACGATATTCATGAATAGAAACAATTTTGTACAACTTTGAACTCAGAAGACGTTTGAAATCGGACATATGTATAGCTCTGTCCTTATTATTTTTAACTCTTTAAAAAAATTCAGTTCAATCTCAAAAAAACGGTCTGAACGAGCACTATCAATGGTTGTTGTTACGGCTGGTTGGAAAATTAGAAAATAAGAATAAAGAAAAGGGGAATAAAGGTTAGAAAGAGGTTGTTGAAACTATTTCTTGTCCAGCTAGAGGAAAGAAGCTACCTCGATCGGATGTGTCCAAAGGTCTAGTGTTGTGAGGACAGTGGATTTTAGGGGGCATTTAAAAAGGTGTTTGGCCGTGGGGAGTCACTTGTTGAGACATCGGGTGCTTATCCGAGGCGTAGTTGTTGAGGAAGTCCAGAGCGTAGATCTGACATGTCTGGGTAGCGTCTCATTGGGGCTTATGGGCGGTGATCTGCCTCCAAGAACTATGTTGCCTTGGTACTTCTGTAAGGTATTGTACCATTAAACTTGTGTGTGCGACACTTTTTGCCTCTGCTCAACTAGTGGCTGGAGCGTTCCTGTTCCGAGGAGAGGTTTAATAGCCGACATTTCAACTCTCAGGTCATTTCACACCGGTTTTCTGCCTAACATTGTCTTCGAAGTGCAGATGTGATTTGGGTAGGACTCAACTTGACACCCAATGAGGTATTGCTGTGTTCGGAGTTTATTGTGGTTCCTAACAGACAATATTTCTGCTTCCTGATTTCCAGTAGTCACTCGTAATGCCGCCTTTTGCCACTGTTTGTCACTAATGGCGGGAGACCAGATGGGGGCCGCGTAATTGAGCATTGATCTGCCAATGGCTTTGTGGGTGTTGGTGATGGTTTCTTTGTTCTTGCCCCAGTTGCTTCCTGCAATTGCTTTGAGGATTTTGTTTCTGCTTTTTACCTTCTTCACAACATCCTCTGAGTGTTTGGAGAAGGTAAGTAGGGGTCGAACGTGACTCCAAGAATTCTGGGGTGTTTTATATAGTGGGAACTGTTTGACCATTCATATGGATGATCCTAGGACATCGTGACTTCTTTGGTCTAGGTGGTGATGAAGGTGTCGGGCAATTTCGGGGCTGAAAGGCTAAGATTCAAATTTAATAAAAATTCGTTGAGGCTGGGCAGATATAGGACTATTTTCTTCTCTAAATCTTTAACTATCTATAGATAGATCTTTAAGATAAAACATTTCTTTTGAAGGACTTTCTTCTGAGTTAAACATGTGGTGATTATGGTTTAAATTCTATTAAAGATACCTGATCTTACTTTAGTCTCTTATAAGTAAGCGTGTGCTTTCGTATGGCCATCTGCTATGCTAGGATCTCTGATATTAAATCTGATATAATCCAACATTTTCCTTATTCTACTCCTATAGCCCAAGTTTATTTAAAGGATACCTTATTTTCCAGTTATATAGCTCTTTATTTATAATGGTCACTAAATTATCAGCGGAAACAGTTTTAGTTTAAGTTGTCTTTTCTTTATATTATTTCTATATTCTTTCTCAACTGCATACAAGTTTTGATATAGTTTAGTTTAGTGGATATATTCTTTGTACATACATCATCATCATCATTATATTTTGTTTGGCCAAATCAAGTAAGATAAGTTTTTGTATATTTGTTAAATATAGTTTTGTCTTTTTATTAGCCGTCCTTTATGCCCTTTACATGATTCGTTTCTCTAGCAAATAGAGTGGGATTCGTATAGATCTCATGGAAGAGATGACTGGTTAACCCATTTCTAAGGTCTTAAACTTTGGAATTAGATTAATGTATTACATATTTATATAGATTTAAACGTGTGTGTGTTTTTGTGTTTGTGTATATATACAGCAAGGGCAAAAAAATTTACGGAATTAAAAAAAAATAAATTTTTTACTTATACAAAAAACAGAAATTTACACTAAGAAACATTTTGAACAGAATTACAAAATAATAAACAGAATTATCACAAACAATAACAGTCCCGTTAGTATAAGAATGGCGGCCCATTGACGCTTATCTAAAAGAGGGAACAGACACATAAAGATTAGACTTCTGGAGGGTCTAGATATATAAATTCACTCACCATTATTCATGTGCAAAACTTTGGCAACTTTTTTCATGGTCGTGTCCAACTTGGACTCGGTTGTGTCGAACTCATTTCCAAAATCATCCAACATGACCGCCTGCTCGTCCAGCTCTACACCAATTTGACGCGAAACAGTCTTCAGGGTGCCTATGGAATCACTTATCATATCCAGCTGCTCATCCTGACCCTGAATCATGCGCTGTTGAATGGACACTGTTTCGCCCACATACCGATGACTCGGACTATCCAGGCCATTGTGATGACTGGGACTGTCGAGGGCATTCTCCAGTTTGGAGTATTTGGTGCCGCTGTGGCGGGAAGCGGCGGCTGCAGCGGCTGACATGGTTTGGGCCACCACCTGACTGCCGCTATTGATCAAAGAGTTGCCGTTAATGACGCTGGGACACTCCACTAGGTAAGTGCGATCGTTGTGCGGATGATGCTGCTGCTGATGATGATGATGATATTCCTGGGAGTTTTGGTGATGAAGTGATTGGTTTTGATTTGGATCGTTGTCTAGCAGCGGCTGATGTGCGGTTATATCTCGGTCCCTGTTCCGATTCAGGCTCATCTTATCCTTCATCTGTTTGACCTCATCGCGAGTGTTGTCAATGAAGTGACGCCGGCTGGAGAGTTCACGATTATCTATACGGAATTTGGTAGGATTCTTTTCGACTATGCGTAAAGGGGGAAAAAAGGGTTAAGGAAAACCTTTAGATATAAGGACACAAAGCTTAGGTTAGTTAGTTTTCAAAAAGGATATTGATAGTGTCCTCCAGATCTTCCAAATCCCATTCGATGCTACGCAGAGAGTTACGTAGCTCGGTGGTGGTCCATTCAACCTCGGCTCCACCGTTCTCGCCCAGCTCACGCCAACGCAAATAAAGTCCTCGAGTTTTGTTCAAAGCTTTGAAGACCTCGCTATAAGGTTGAGAGGGAAAGGGTTAGTGACACATTTAGAAATGGTTACAAAACTCCGCATACTCCTTGACCACAAAAAATGGATCCTCCAGTGACATGACCCTATCCAAATCGTGGTTTAAATTGAAGGATATGCGAGTGCAGCAGTTTGGTTGGCTAACGTTTAGCGCATTTGACTTTTGGTTTCATGGATTTTTCCTTGTTTGCTCCAACCACCAACACAGCACACATCAGCGCAAAAAACTACCCCCAAAACAATTTTCTTCCTTTTTTTTCCAAGTGCAAGTTACAAAATATATCCAATTTTGGAGGAATTCATTTCAATTTTGGTTTGTTTATTATTTTTGACAGAATTTTAAACAGAAATTGCACAATCAACTGGGATCTCTAATCTGAATTGTTTCGTTACTTGATGGAAGCTACCAGGGGGACTGGCACGTTTATTGATTATTGCACTAAAATGGTCTTATCTTGGCCCCAACGCTGTCTGTGTGTGTGTGTGTGTGTCAGCATTCGGCCAACAATTGCGGCTACGATGGCCCGGAGTCGACTAAACTGATGTTATTTGGCGCTGTTACACTAAGAGGTAGCGAGAGGCAGGAGAGAGAGAGAGCGCAGTGAAGGCGAAGGTGAAGGCATTTGTTTATGCCGCTCTCGCGCCTGCGCCAGGCTAAAGTCCCTGCTTTGCAAGGGTACTATGGGATAAAGTAACATATTTTTGGGTTTAAAACAGAGTCTGGCACCTTTCTATCTACTGTGTATACAACAGCCCTCAGAAAAAATATGACAACAGTACTCGCTTGGCTAAACACACACACGCAACGTCAAAATGAGCAGGTGTGTTTATGGGTTGCAATGGCCGTTTTTCCTCATCCGAAATAAAATTTTTCCTTATTCTCCTACGCGTTTCGGTCGTTTATTGCGGATGCTTCAGGGAGCATGTTTTTTAATTGTATCCAATAATTTAACCAATAACATAATATACATTTATACATAACATATTCACATAATAAAAATATTGAATGAATATTGAATAATTATTGAATGAACAATTAGGATTTTTGAGGAAAATTTGATTTTAGTGCACGTGACGTGAACATTGGGTTTCTCGGCAAAAAAAAAGAGAGGTGGGATAGGTGGGGAGGGGCTGGGTGGGTGCTGGGCTAAGAGTCGGGTGTGATCTTGGGGGATTCGTGGATACGATATGGGTGGGATACTGTGTGGGATTTAGATGAGTGATACTGGGTGGGGTTCTGGGAGATCTTAGGTTCGGGGGGTGGATACTTCGCATTGGAAAGAAATGATACTGGCCACTTTAAATCAGAGATTAAAACCGTAACTGGAAGACCGTAGGACCCGTAACCGATCTAGAAACACTTTAGAAAGAGATGGTGAGGATCTGGTGGGATCTGGTAGAAAACCAAGCAACCGGGTGGGGGTCTGGGGGGTATGAGTGGGATCTGGATACTTTTGATTTCACAATAAACATCTTAAAAAATAAAAAAATAAAAAAAAAAAGACCGTGAAAGACACTACTCTTTTTTTCCTCCCCCGCAAAACCACTGATATAAGACCGTAACCAAATCAAATATATGGTTTAATTTTGTTTCCTCACTGTACAATAACTTTTTACATAATAGTTTATTCACTAAAATTGGCTGCTAGGAAGTGCCAGGAAAGTATCTTAAATACATTGGGTGCTAAACAGTAATATAGCATAGAAGCTAGGTACTCAGACGCTGGAAATTTTGTCGGAGCGGAAATTATTTGATAATTTATCCAGAGCCGCTCCGACAATTTAGTGTGACCAGGCAACAGGCAACAACTTTCGGATGCATTTTGTGTGGGGCTGGAGGTATAAGCAGTGTTCCTTATTTTGGAGACATCCTGCTATAACGACCAACCAAAACGCATCGAAAGATTAGAATAAAAAGGAGGGGGAAAGTTTAAAATAAAATGTTTTTGTGTAAGAGTGGCCGTTTTTCAATTCCCTATCACGAGGGCGAAGGACATTGCCAGTTTAGGCTATTGCGTATCACTCTGTATAACTCTCACTTTGTCGTATGCGTGCTCATGGTGGAATTAATAAGGTGAACCTAGGCATACATATATTGGCCCTCAGCAGAGGCTGACGGCTTCACCTTCTTAATTGCACATGGTGCGTGCTTCGTAAAATAAATTGAACATATTTGATTGTTAGAAAGATTACACTTGCACACTCGAATAATAGACAACATTAATTTGATTGAATTATCTGGGAAATAATCCACAATTCAAGTTTGACGGAAATTTGCAGTGCACTATACGCGTATATGATCATTGATTACGGGTATCACGTGCAAAAAATCTGAAAATTAAACAGTTCTAATGAACAATCTAACTTCTTCATTTAATATGTAGGTAGACATATTGGAATGGTGGGAAAAAATCATCCATATTTCAGATCTTTTTTGAGTTATCAAATTAGTATTGTTTTATTGTTGTTAGCAGAACCGCCCACATAAGAACGTGTTGAGTGTTTATTTTCTTGTGCAAAATTTATAATCAATGCAGGACTCGCTTGGACAGTCAAACGCTAAATGCTATTATGATATTTAGACGTAATTACAATATCGATTAAGATGTCATTTTCGAGAATAACCATGGTATAAAGGTATTGCGAAAAATGTCTTATCTAGAAAAGTTAGGTCACCCCACTAAGACTTTACCATTTTAATTAAAAAAGGTCACTAAACAATCACTTTGTAAAAAAAAGTATATTCGTTGACCAATGTATATTTATCTAATTAGTTCAACTTAAGTCGATACTTTTGCATGAATTAGTTTCCTATACTTTAGTTAAAACTTATAATGTTAAACTTTAAAACCGAAATAGTAAAATCGTATAAGAAATTTGAATAAGAACATTTACTGAATAAATGAGATTATAAATGGGCAAGATTTGTCAAACTGATATTTTATACTTATAACCGTATAACCGAAACCCGAAACTGAATAAGCTTTACGTATAACGTAACCTATATCTACAACGTAATAAAACCGTAAGGAAAAAGCGATCGGCCAAAAGTAACAAACCAAATTTTTCGTTTAAAATGATTTCAAATCACTCTTAACTGTAAGCCAGCTGTGTGAATTAGATTGTCCCTATAAGTCCAGGCGTTGATTTAAACAGAAAACCCAAATTAAGGTATCAGGAGCTAAATCCATCCCTAACAATGTCACAAGTAGGTCGATCCCGAATTTTCTTTAAAACAAGTACGGATTATATAACTTTGTAAGAGCTGATCCGAACTTAAAATAAGGCTTTTAGATAGAAATATAAATATCTAGAATTGTTGAAAGCCGTTTGTACTGAAGTCAAACCAATTAATTTATGTATTTATTTGAATTTGATTTCAGCTCGCTTTCGTTTCTTTGTAAATGAAAGAACTCCATAGAGAGACCTTCTTGGGACTTAGATGGTGAGTGAGGCAAGCCAAGGCATTGACTCTAGCGAGCGAAGTGCATGTAAAACCTCAGATTAATTACATTAGATTGCTAGATAGGGAGTCGAAGTTTTAAAAACGCCTCATTGAGGATAAAGCTCAAACTTTTCGTTAAGCATTTTTATCAAGAGGAATAGAACAATTCTGTAGGACAACCTAGAGTTTAAATAAAAGTTACAAATAAAAACTCACTCAAAACAAATCCACAAAATTCCTTGGCAGTTGGTACACGACTTGGACTGGGTTATTTAAAAGATGAGCGGCAGCCCAGACGCAGTCGGCAGTGGGTAGAAGGCTGTTAAGCATTGCTGAAATAAGATGTGGGTCAGTAAGATAATAAAAATTAAATAAAAACAATTGTTTTTGTTACCAAGAAAGCAAAATTATAAGCAAAGCGAAATGGAGATGGGCAATTCGGTAAAGTTGGTTCGATAGGTTCGGAACTAGTTCCAAAGATCGGATCTTTGAAGAAAAATCTACTCCGTAGATTATACTTTTTACCCAGTATAATGCCTTTACCGATTATAAGCTGAATAATTATATTTGCTAAAAGAAGTTCATTACCCAAGTTTTTCAAAAATTCGGGGACCTATCGATTTCTTTTATTGTTATCGACAGCTAGATCGTTACTTTAGTAACGGTTACCGCGATAAAGATAACGATAAATTATGCTCGACACCCGATCGATAGACCGATAATTGGAGGGAAATTTTAAATAAAGGCGCCCAATTTCAGAGCCAGAGGGTCAATGCTGCAGGTGGAATTTATCGTAAATGTAAAATTGGCTGACAGCTCCTCCAACGGGGCCAAGCCAAGCTTCTCACAATCTCTTGGCGTGTGTGCCTTAAATTTTTCGCACAAGAGAAAGGGACCCACAGTTTAACGCCGAATCCGAACGGCAAAGTTTGAGAATTTGCTTTTTCATGGCTAGTTACTTCACAGCTGGCGCCAATAGCTGGTGAAGGTGACCGTATGTGTAAAAGCTATTCTTCTAAAGAAAGAAAAAAACTTTATTATTAGATGTTCAGAGCCGGGATCGAACCCACGACCTCCCGCCCAGCAGTCCAGCACACTAACCACTGGGCTACAGACGTCCGGAATTTATCGTAGCCTTTAGGATATATGATGAAGCTGAGCTGGTAGGTTTTCACCTAGGGTATTGGAACTACTGCGATGGAGGAAGCTGCTTGACTTTATGTTTTATATAAAATATTGTATTTAAAATTTAAATAAAATAATTATTAAATTTATTAATATTATTAATTTTTAAATTTTAAATAGGTTTGCTTTTTCCAAATTTCAGTAACCTATACGTCACTGAACAATGAGACATTCAACAACAAGTAACTCAGAAAGAGTCGCTGAGCAATGAGTAGCTGAACAATAAGTTACAGAAAAGGAGTCACTGAACAATGGGTCAATGAATAAGTCATTGAAAAGAGTCACTGAACAATGAGTCACTGAAAAATCTGAACAATTAGTCACTGAAAAAGAGTCGTTGAACAACGGTCTCTTTAAAATGAGTCACTGAACAACGAGTCTATAGAAAAATGGAAATTTAGCAAGACTCACTGAAACTTCTTTGAACAATTAGTCACTGAACAAGAGTCGCTGAAGAACAGTCACTTAGCAAAGAGACACTAAAAATAATACAGTAAAAAGGATTTACTGAAAAAGAGTGACAGCTGAAAAGTCACTGGAAAAGGATTACTGAAGAATGAGTCAGAGAACAATGAGTGTATGGATAAAATCAGTAGCTAGAGTCACTGCTACGTCTCTGAACAATTAGTCGCTGAAAAAGATTCAATGAACAACAGTCACTTAACAAAGAGTCAGTAAAACTGATTCATTGAAAAAAGAGTCACCGATCAAAAGTTACTAAAAAGCAATTAGTGAACAATAAGTCACTGAACAATGAGCATGTAGCAAAAGTCACTGAAACTTCTTTGAACAATAAGTCGCAAAGATTGAAACAATGTCACTGAACAAGAGTCGGTACTAAAATATCAAAATAGTCACTGAAAAAGAATCACCGAACAATGAGTCACTGAACAATGAGTGTATGGAAAAAATCATTAGCAAGAGTTACTGTCTCAGAACAATTCGTCACTGAAAAAGAGTCGCTGAACAACAGTCACTTAAAAAAGAATCACTGGAAAAGAGTCACTGAAAAAGAGTCTCTGAACAATGAGTTACTTAGCAAAGAGTCATTAAAAATGAGTCAGTAAAACGCATTTACTAAAATAGAGTCACTGATCAAAAGTCATTGTAATAGAATCACCGAACAATAAGTCACTGAACAACGAGTGTATGAAAAAATCATTAACAAGAGTCTCTGAGACGTCTCTGAACAACTCGTCACTGAAAAAGAGTCACTGAAAAAGAAGAGTCACTGAAAAAGAATCACTGAACAATGAGTCCATAAAAAAATCATTAACAAGAGTCACTGAAACGTCTTTAAAAAATTAGTCACTGGAAAAGAGTCACTGAACAACAGTCACTTAACAAAGAGTCACTAAAAATAAATCAGAAAAAAAAATCACTGAAAAGAAGTCACTGAACAATGAAAGTATGGAAAAAATCATTAGCAAGAGACACTGAAACGTCTCTGAACAAATAGTCAATGAAAAAGAGTCACTTATCGATGAGTCACTAAAACAGAGACTGTGAAAAAGATTCACTGAACAAGATAAAAATAGTCACAGAACTAGAATGCCAAAGCAAAAGTCAGTGAAAAATGAGTCACTGAACAATGATTCATTAGGCAATGAGCATAAACATAAACATTTAAAGGTAAAACTGACGAAGAACATGTTTGCTGGTTCAGTTTACTAAGCAACTCATTATTATTCACTCACTCAAATGCAAATAACCAAAAACCTGCCCAATCTAAGAATTCCGAGTCTCTCAATCTAAAGGATTTTCAGATTATTGTTTCCTTTTATAAAAAAAATTCTAGACTCCAACTTGCAAACAAAATTCTCAGTCTTCTACTAATTTTAACCTTCAAATATTTCTGTCATAAAATTCTGATGACTTAATTAAAACCTTTGAACAGTTTATAAATTTATTACAAGCGTTTTCTAATAAAGATATGGCTAGCGTCCAACAATGCCCCAATGAAGATGAATCATTATTGCACACAAAGTTTAGCTAAACTGCAACGCTTAAGTTTACAATGAGCTTCCTACTTACTGAGCAGTTTGCCAATTTGAGCGACTAAAAAATATGTAAAAAAGAAAATATAAATAAAAATAGCCGGGCGTGCGCAAGTTGTGCTTTTCGCTTTTTTCTTATTTAGATGTTGTTCTAAGTACATATACACTCGTCACCCCTGTGGCACGCTGTCCATGTTCAGATTGCCGACAAGTTTTCCACACAAGTTTCAATTCCGATTCGTTTCGTAGCTGTTTCGCTTTGCTAAATAGTTTTTTTTCCTATTTTTTTTTGCTATCAACAAAACAGTTTTCAGTTAACATTCGTGCGGTGAACATGTTGGGCTCGGTCACCCAGAGCAACCGTTAATATAAATATTTAGAATTTGTCAATAAGCAGAGCGAGTGTTGCCAAGCACAATTATATTATTTAGTGAAAGACAAATACAAGTTATACTCAAATTATATTACCAAGAAAGCCAGAGAAAGTGTGCACAAAGAATATCAAAATGGCATGTTCTACAAAGTTTTTAAAAGTGTTGACCATATTCTGGGATTTCATCTATGCGGTAATAATATAATAGATTCTAAGAATTTGTTCGTACATTAACCTTTAACTTAAAGTTAAAGCCAAGACTAATTACGGGGAAGAAAATGTTTAAATTGCTACTTGACTCTGCTGTGGGCAAAGTACCATTTTTTAGTCAAATCTTTTAATTTTGAGTAGAATAATTATGCACATTGCTTGACTGGTTAAGATTTGTTTGATGATTTCAATGTTAATTAAACTTTATGAAAGGTATTTTAAGAATGATGAAAAG
>JAEIFU010004526.1:0-13365 GCA_018904235.1 Lordiphosa stackelbergi | reverse complement strand
ATGATAACACTGGCCAACAGCCATTTTGGTCCAGCCTTATTGATGACAAATTTTGATTCAGTTTTGTGCACTGATTCCAAAACTGGTCTCGGTTTTTCTCCATCAGCTCTTGTTTTCAAGATATCGCGGAAAAACCATTTTGCTGTTTTTTTGGCTTTTACAAAATTATGGAGGTTACACCAAGCAACAATATCTGTATTTATGAGCTCTATGCGACAGTATACATACTAAGGTCGCCTAAGAAAATCAATGGAGCGTCATCAGCAAACCCAAAAGCGCCTAAATTGGCCTTTGAAGAGAAATTTTTATCAAATTTGATCAAATTTTTCAAACTTAATCGCCGTGTACCAGCCATTTGGGGTGGTTGAATTTTAATTAAAACCACTTTAGCATGTAGCTCAATGGTTCTTCTAATTTCACAAATTTTTGCATATAAATCTTGTCGATGGACAAAGTTACAGGCGGTTAATCCCGAAAAAATGAATTAAATTTTATGGCAGGACTACTAGATTGATACACAAAAAGTGTATAGGAAATATTAAAAGACTTAATTGTCATGCAAATGTACAATAACATTCAATCAGTACTAGATTAAAACAATTTGCCACAAAATTCTTATTTGCTTAATATCAAACAACCTCTCGAGAAACGTTCAATTTTATGAATTGAGTCCACTGTTTTAAAAAAAAATAGTAAAAAAATTAGGGGAGACAACCTTGGGTTTGACCGAAGTTCAAGTTAATATAGCCTTGGAGCATGAAACATGCCTGCCAGTTTGTTATATGGCAGCTATAAGATATATTCATCCGATTTTGTTCAAACTCTCCATAATTGTGTTGAAACAGATAATATTCATAACTGAAAAGTATAAAGACGCCATCATTGAAAACAAAACGAGAAAGGCAAAGCTAACTACCCGAAGTTTTCATACACTGAAATAGCTTGTCTCAAGGGTTAGCGACTTCGACCAAACTTCGCAGATCAGCTTAAACCATTAGCATATTACCCATGACCTTTTAGAGCAATAAAATTGAGAACAAAACAGTTTTCTTACTAAAAACCATTTTCCGAACGAACATTTGTATGGCAGCTAAAGTAGTCTCAATTTGGTCGGTTCCGACATATTAGCAGCGTGCAGTAAAAGAAGACTCTGTGCAAAGTTTCAGCTCGATAGCTCCAAAACTGAGGGACTAGTTCGCGTAGAAACAGACAGACGGACAGACGGACGGACGGACAGACGGACGGACAAAGCTTACTCGACTCAGCTCGTCATGCTGATCAAGAATATATATACTTTATGTGGTCGGAGATGATTCCTTCTATGCGTTGCAAACTTCTGGGCAAAATTATAATACACTTTTCAAGTGTATAAAAATTACGTTAATTTGTGAAAATTTGTTTACATAATTCAATTAAAAGGTCTGTCTATGAACAATTTTTGAAAATCGGATTTTTTTTTCACGCCGCAACTGTATGTAATAACTTAATTCAAAGTAAAACTAGAAAATTCGAGCTTTCAACTTATGACTTATCTCGTCAAATGTCGTGACAGACTCACAAAGTTATTCGCTTGCGAAATGGAGCGAGTTTTTGAACTACCTTGCAATTAATGCTCATTCCTCCGAAATAATAAGAGTGGTCAACTTCCTCGTCATATACATTCGTTTCACAGATAGAGTCTTTACTGAAATCTCTTTCCGCCAGGCATTTGTTGAAAAATCGTAATAGTCACAAGGAGCTTACTCCGTAGATTATAGTAATTGCGGTACTCATTTGACCCATTTGTAGCCTAATTCATAAAATTTTAATGTTTCTTAAGAAATTGTTTGATATTAAGCAAATATGAATTTTGTGGCTAATTGTTTTAATCTAGTACTGATTGAATGTTATTGTACATTTGCATGACAATTAATGTAAGGTCTATGTTAGATCAAGTAGTCTTTTAATATTTCCTATACACTTTTTGTATATCAATCTAGTAGTCCTGCCATAAAATTTAATTCATTTTTACGGGATTAACCGCCTGTAACTTTGTCCATCGACAAGATTTATATGCAAAAAAATTTGATAAAGTGGAAGAACCATTGAGCTACATGCTAAAGTGGTTTTAATTAAAATTCAACCACCTCAAATGGCTGGTACACGGCGATTAAGTTTGAAAAATTTGATGAAAATTTCTCTTCAAAGGCCAATTTAGGCGCTTTTGGGTTTGCTGATGACGCTCCATTGATATTTTTAGGCGACCTTAGTATGTATACTGTCGCATAGAGCTCATAAATACAGATATTGTTGCTTGGTGTAACCTCCATAATTTTGTAAAAGCCAAAAAAACAGCAAAATGGTTTTTCCGCGATATCTTGAAAACAAGAGCTGATGGAGAAATACCGAGACCAGTTTTGGAATCAGTGCACAAAACTGGATCAGAATTTAATACAAATAGGGCTGGACCTCACAAAAGTGGTAATTTTGTTGGCCTGTGTAATTGGTCCAAAGGAAGCTTGTTATGAGAGAAGCCCCAAAATGTGAGCTTTTTGGAGCTCTTTTGCAGAAGTTCTACGCTTAAGTAGAATATTGTGAATTTTAAATTTTCAATTACTCGAAAACAGTTTAAAATAGAGCTTTGCAATTTTTTTCCAAATGTTCAGGATTAAAAGTCTTTTTAAAAAATATTTTGAAAATTTTATATTTTTATTACCTTTCTTGAAAAAAGAAGGATTTTTCCTTCCTTCAAAAATTTTCAAAATATATATGTGAAAGCCGCATCTTTTCCAAACATTTTGAGTGGTCGAACATATAGGTAGCTTGAAAATTGAGGAGGTTATGGCCATTTTTGTCATGCAATCTCAAAAATATCAGTATGAAAAATTTATCAAAAATTTCTAATAAATTTTATTTTCGGTTCTTAATTTGCCCACGTACGATGGTTATCTTTTTGAAAGGGATTTCCACATAATTTTTCTTGTGATATGGAAGGGGAGCTGCTTGCCTGGCAATACTGCTTTCAAGAAGGAACAAAAATGAAATACTTACAGCTGAAAACCGGTAACAAAGGGCAAAAATGAGCATCAATGTTTTTATGCCCCAAAAGATTACCAACAGTGTACAAAATATTTGAAAACCATTGGTAAAACTATCAAAGGTAAGCTTGGTATTTATCAAGCGGTTCTTGTGAATGATCCCTCACTTAAAGTCAAGACGACATCAAGAAGTCCAATTTCAAAATTAGTTAGAGTGTAGTTTATTTTTTAGAGCATCTTATTATTATTATTATTATTACTATATTATTACTATTATATTATATTAATACTATGAAAGCAAATTGTTTTAGTTTTTCTTTTCTATTTACTTTTATTTTTAGACTAATAAAATTGATAAAAAAAAACAAGAAAGAAAAGGACCCGGTCGTATTACACACTGTGCCAATACAGGTCGCTGCTAGAATTCTGTACCGATTAAATAATTCGAAATCGGTGTCCACACCAAGACGAAGTCGTTGAAAGTCTGTTTTATACCTTTTCTGTAAGCCTTAAAACCAAAGCGTTATTTTCTGTGTCCTAAAATTTTATTTAGTAGCTCAAACGGGATTTTTGGGCAAAAAAGAACCAAAAATAAAATTTATTACATATTTTTGATAAATTTTTCATACTGATATTTTTGAGATTACATGACAAAAATGGCCATAACTTCCTCAATTTTCAAGCTACCGATATGTTCGACCACTCAAAATGTTTGGAAAAGATGCGGCTTTCACATATATTTTTTTTTGAAAATTTTTGAAGGATGGGTTTTTTGCTAGGCTAAGTTTTTTGAAAAAATCCTTCTTTTTTCATAAAAGGTAAAAAATATAAAATTTTTCAAAATATTTTTTAAAAGGACTTTTTGATCCTGAACATTTGGAAAAAAAACTGCAAAGCTCTATATTAAACCGTTTTAGAGTAATTGAAAATTTAAAAAATTCTCAATATTACACTTTTAAGCGTAGAACTTCTGCAAAAAGAGCTCAAAAAAGCTCACATTTTGGGGTTAAGCTTCTCTCATAACAAGCTTCCTTTGGGCCAATTATCATCCAATTCGGAGACATAATCCCAGAAAAAAACTTTTTCTGTATGGAATGCCCCATATATAACAGTGAAAGTATGTTTGTATGTATGTTTGTTTAATTTGTCCTTATAGGCGTCTAATCCGCTGAACCGATCTTCACGAAATTTTATCTATTTTAGCTATATCTCAAATCTGTGAATAGACCAAAGCAAAATTTTTATAGGAGTATTATGAAACATTAACATTTTCTCTTTCAAGAGCGGATCCTAACCAGTTTGAACCAGATTTGTTGTGGTAAGCCGAAATGGAAAATTTTTAAAACATATACAGGCCTGTTCCCGTTTTCGATTTCGATAAAATCATGTGGAATCGGAATTGATAGCTGTTCCCGTTTCCGACAAACGATCAAATTATTCGGTTTTAAAAGTTGTGCCTTTGAGTGAGTGAAATGAAAAGTAATTGACAATTTTCATGTCAACGGTTATATTTTTTATCTATCAAAATTTTTATATTAATAAGTCATATTTTGAGAAGATTTTAAAGTAAACATAAAAATATTGGGCATTCAATTTGATTTAAAATTATTTATTTTTAAGTTGTACCCCAGAAATTGCATGTAGACGAAATCAAAATCGATCGAAATGAAACCGAGCTGTTTGCAATTCCGCATCAGCGCATGCGCAGTGCTGATCGAAATTGTTTATGTTACCATTGCTGAATTATAGTTCGAAAACCATTCGAACTTTCATTCGAAAATTAAATCGAATTCTATTTCACTCGGAAACGGGAACATCAAATGAAAACGATTCGGAAACAATCATAAATCGTTTACTTTTTAAATCCACTCGGAAATGTCTAATAACAGGTATATTAAGGAGTCGGTGAACAGGGGCAAATGCATCGATCCGATAGCACTAACGATTAACGCGGTCTATAATTAGTTTCTCTTATACCTTAATTTAGCATTCAAGCGGCTAAAAGATGAACTGACGGCACAACTTAATGTTGGTCTTCATAATTAACCCTGCTCCCTACATGCTAAAGTGCACAACGAGGACTGGTTTGATATTTAAAATTCAGTTGTAAGTTCAGCTTTGCGGAATCAACCAAACATGCCGTATGTTCATCTTTCTGCCGCATGTGTGTGTGTACCCTAAGACCCCACGCACACAGACCGCGGAGCTGAGCAGAGCTAGCGGAGCTTACGAATTTTACATATAAAATGCTCCGCTCTGCTCTGTGCGTCTGATATGCTACTTTTCGCTCCGCTGTTTGTGTGCGGTGGGCCTAAATTTGAAAAAAAAAACTTTTATTAGGGAACCGATTAAAATACCCAAATTTTCAAGTACCATTGTTCGTAGATAAGCTTAGTGGTTACTTATACTTAATGGTTTTCGGTTGGGTTCTTCGTTACGCCGGTTCAAATTGCGGTTCGGTTTGTAAAATGTAAATGTAAGGTAAAATTGGCTATACAGCTCCTCCAACGGGGCCAAGCCAAGCTTCTCTCTTGCGGTTCGGTTTATCAGTTGAAATTACGGTTTGGTTCGGTTCAGTTCAGAACCGGTTTGCAAACTCAGATATTTAGGCCTAGTTTGGCCTCCATAAATCCTAGAGTGTCAACAAATCAACATTTTCGCTTTTCCGCCATATCTTGGAAATAAGAGCTGATCGAGCTAAACCGAAACCAGTTTTGGAATCAGTGCAAATAAAATTATTTTATAATTTTAAACTAACATGGCTGCGCCTCACAAAGTTGGTCAATTTGTTGGCCTGTGTTATTAATATTACGTGCTTTTACACAAATTTGTAAATTTTGGTCAAACTCAGGTGACTATATCTAATAGCTGCCATAGGAACCATCGGTCGGTAAATGGGTTTTAGTTAGAAAATTTGTTGATTTAATTGCTAGAGTTCCTAAACTCTGCACAGACGAAATTACCTTCGCCTTCTCGTTGTAATTTGTCGTAAGGACTAGCTAATGAATGTTTGTAATAGCAAAACTTTGACTCGAACTTGATCTGTCTATGAGTTTCTACGTCAGCATCCAAAATGTCAGAGGACCAAACTAAAAATTTCATTTACTTTTTTCTTCGCTTGCAGTATCCATGTTGTATTTGGTCATGTTATATCCGGTCAGGAATTGGTACGACAATTAGAGGATCTACCTGTCGATCGAAATTCGCGTCCTTTGCAGGATGCAGCCATAGCCAACTGTGGCGAGCTGGTGAGACAGACAAAGGGTAAGATTTTTTTTATTAATGCAGCCTGGCCACAAGGATTAAAATTCAATTAATTATTTTTATGTGACGCAGCCAAAAAGGAAAAGAAGCGTAGAAAGCGCTCAACGGCAACTGATGAATCTGACAGCGAGGACAGCGAGACGGCGCCTAAGCAGCAGCAACAGCGCAAGGACAAAAAGAAGAAACAATCTCGCAAGGAGACGAAGACAAGTGACAGTGAAAAGTGCGTAGAGTAGAAAATTTGACAAAACTTTGTGGGCGTTTGAAATTTACTTCTTTACTCCTTCTTAGCGACGCGGAACGCGGTAATGGTGGCCATCAGCCGGATGATGAGGAACCCGAGGAGGGTGAGCTGCATCCCCTGGTCACACTAACCAAAATTAATCCGGATGAGATACCGGAGGTAGGATTGAAATCCTGTTTAAAGCCAAATATGCGACATTAATATTTTTCTTTTGTTCAATTTCAGGTGTCCAACAAATATTTAATGCGCGCCGAGAGATCTCGTTCACGTGAGGCCCGGGCCCAGGATACTGAACGTGAAAGGGATCGTAATCGTGAACAGGAACGTGCCCGTGGAGGAGGCAGGGAGAGAGATCGTAATCGCAACGCATTTGGCTGGTCAAAGAAACAAGTGCCGCCAACATCGCGTAGCGGACGCATTGTCAAGGGACGGGGTGTGTTTGTAAGTATAACACAATGGCATAAGAGTATATTAAGTTTGTGCAAAAGTATGTTACAGGGAGAAGTAATCATCTTCGACCCTATAAAGTATATATATTCTTGATCAACATTAACATTAGTCTGGCTGTCCGTTTGAAGGAAGAGATACAGATTAGAAATACATAGGAGATACATTAGTTATGCTTGCAGGTAGAGAAATTTGGAAATAATTTCATAGCTTACACAGTTTTGTAGATAAATGAGATACAATCGGTAATTGTCTATTATACGCCCTTCCTCTCCAAAAGTTCGGGATTTCATTTTCGATGGTTGCCACTGTGGGATGTGTTGGCCGTCATTCCTCATCCAAAATAAAACTTCATTATACCCTTTGAGAGGGTAAAACTACTGGATTCCCAGCCACCAGGGCATTGACGAAAACGAAATAGCTGACGCTCTTGCAAGTTCAGGGGTCTCAATAAGCCAGGAATCAACACTAAACATTCCTATCTTCCCCCCGACGCTATACAGCAAGATGGAAGACATAGCGGAAAAAGAAGCAGAGGAAAAGTGGAAGAACATAATCGGCTGCAGAATCTCTAAACTTATGTGCAAGAAAAGAGACAAAAAACTCACGCACTATACGCTACAGCTCCAAAGAAGAGAAGAAGATTTCCAATCAATCCAGGTTACCTCTGGTGTTCCCCAAGGTAGTCACTTGGGTCCATTGCTTTTTACACTCTTCATAAATGATCTTCCGTCAGTTTTGACTCACTCTCGTGTGCTTATGTACGCCGATGATGTGAA
This sequence comes from Lordiphosa stackelbergi, assembly GCA_018904235.1. Taxonomy (NCBI): domain Eukaryota; kingdom Metazoa; phylum Arthropoda; class Insecta; order Diptera; family Drosophilidae; genus Lordiphosa; species Lordiphosa stackelbergi. The sequence continues at coordinate 5,614 of JAEIFU010004526.1, read as the reverse complement.
ACTATGTTTAACATATAATGATTTGGTTTCCCGCTTTAATTTGCAAACGGACTTGGATGCATTTCAGTCTTGGTGTAAAGATAATCTATTGAACCTTAACAGTTCCAAGTGTAAGGTTATGACATTTTACAGAAGCACCCACTAAAGTGTTTGAATGAGACAGTCAATAAGGTAAATGATCTTGGGGTAATTCTTGATCACCGACTTAAATTTGACTCTCATATAACGGCTACTATTTGTAAGGCCAGGAGTATTCTTGGGTTTATTAAGCGCTGGTCGAAGGAATTTGATGATCCATATACGACGAAGATTTTGTACATTTCTCTTGTCCGTCCTATAGTATACTCGAGTACGGATCCTGTGTGTGGTCTCCGCAATATTCTAGCTATCAAGATAGACTCGAATCCGTGCAAAAGCTGTTTTTATTGTTTGCTCTTCCCGGTTTCAACTGGAATCCTGAGGTCCGTTTACCATCTTACTCTAGTAGACTACTTTTGATTAACGTTCTCTCCCTCATTAACCGTAGAGTTATGCTTGGAGTAATTTTTATACATAATCAATCTATGTATAAAAAATAAATGGTGAAATCGACTCATCTGAGTTGGTTGGCCAAATTAACCTCAACGTTCCTATTAGACCAACTCGCAATTTTATACCCATATTACTAAATCGTTGTACCACCAACTATGCTTTGCATGAACCGTTTCGTGTTCTCTGTGCTGATTACAATAAACTCTACCGATTAATCAACTCGGAAGCTTCTCTTCCTGCTTTAAAAACAACTTTTTTAACATATTAAGCCCGTAGTTGACATTACTTTACGTTTTTCCTTCGCGATTACGTGTCACACGTTAGTGTCTCCGCCTCTCGGTCGGTTGGGCTACTATTTTGCCTGCGGTTCGCGCGTAACAAGCCTTGGCTTGGTGTCGCATATAAGAGACTCTAGACTGCTTATAGGCATATTAACTGGTCACTGCCTAGCAGCCAGCTGCAGGAAATGTAAGGAACCTGGAGTAGCAGAAACTCTAGAACACCTCATCTGCAGCTGGGCAGCAATCGCCACGACAAGACTAAAACATCTGCACTTCCCAAGTTTCACCTCTCTGAAAGAGGCGTCCAAGAGTTCCCCAAACAACTATTGGCATTTGCCAAAACGTGAAGGATTCTCCAGGATTTCTAAATGAAATGGTACCCCAAAAAGCACCCGGCCTCATTAAGGACCGTAGTCTATGTGTGGCCCCCTTACATGGGGCCAGCCGGAAATACTTACCTACCTACCTTTATGAATATCAGACAACTATAAAGTATAGCTGCCACACAAAAGATTTGTTCTGAAAAAAGTTACTGATCAATATTATATACAATTCTGTCAAGTTTGATCCAAATCGGATAGCATATAGCTGCCATAGGAAAAATCGGTGAAAAAAGTAGTTCTAGGGGAAAAACTTTTTGTTATCAATTGTAGCGTCTTTATACTTTCCAGTTCGGTAAAGGGCGATCCTAGCTAACGAACGAGCGGCTGTTCAGTTGTCTCCAAGCACCTGGAGAGTCAGGACAGGCATTTTCAAGAGACGTGTTTCTGTGAGTGGTGCCAGCCGGCAAAAGGCACGCGATTAAATTCTGTGTGAAACTCTGTAAATCTGCCACAGAGACGTTTGATATGATCAAGCAGGCTTACCCTTAGTGGTGTGTTTCGGTGGCACCAGGCCTTTTTAAAGGGCCGGGAAGAGGTCGCCGATGAAAACCGTGCTGGAAGATTTTCGACTTCCACAAACACCGAAAATATGACTCGTGTGCTCAAAGTTCCGAACTCAGACCGTCGACTAAGTATTCGATTAATTGCCCAGATGTTAAATTTACCAAAATCTGTGGTTCATAACATTGTGACGGAGCATTTGAACATTCGCAAGGTGTGCGCGAAGATGGTCCCAAAAATGGACTTGAAAAGTGACTTTTTGTGAATAGTTACCTGACCAAGGCCGGCAACCCAACGCTTCCGCAGCCGCCCTACAGCCCAGATGGGGCCTCCCGAACTTTTTTTTGTTTCCTCGCCTGAAAAGGCCGATGAAGTTTTTAAAGAATTGTAACGATGGGCTCAAAAAACATTTTTAAATCGACTCAATCCTATTAATTTCCGGACAAACCCTGTATGTAATCTATTAGAGTTCTGGTTGAAGTTATGAAGAGCTTGTTAAGCTGAATGCATCCTCCTGAACAAAAATATGTTAATATTTTGACCGGAAATAGAGTCGAAAATCTGTCAACTTTCCAATCGAATTTTTCTTTTGTTGTTATAGAATGTTAAAACTCTTTATTTGTGTTTCGTGTTTGCACAGGAGGTTTTGCTGGTTTTTTAGAAGGAACCCAGTTTAAAAACGAGTCGCTTCAAAAAGATACAGTGAAAAAAAATAATGAAACAATCCAATTATTATTTCAAAATGCTCTCAGCTCATTGGCTGTAAAATACATTATGCGTATTAACATCGGCAGTTTCTTCTTCAATAAATCGCTTCCAAAGCAGATAAGAAACAGCGTTTTGTTATTTAATAGAGGAGGCATTCTTATCTATAGACGACCGGTTCGACATAGCGAAAAGATAACGGGATCGGATATTTGAGTTTGTTGTGTATATTCCCTCTGGGCTTTTGAAAACTAACATTAAGGGCCAAACTAATTTTTTATAAAAACGTGTCAAGGAAGATTTCATGAGTTGTTGGTGCCTTTTAAGACCGTCACATACCAACTTAATAGTATGGAATTTGATCTTATAAAAACTACTCCCAAATAAAAATAAATCTTTTATTTGGTTGATTGAAAATTCCACCATCAAGACCGTTCACCAGAAGCCAAACACATATTTTTTGATTCATGATGTTCCTGAAGTGCTGTTGAAGTTCCATTACTTTCCTTAAGATTTTGGACATCTTATGCAATTTATTTTTTCGAGTTCCCGCGTTTGAGGTACATCATTAAACAGGTTAGGAGACAAAAAACACATCCTTTTCGTACGCCGCTGTTTCCGAGAAAGTTAGCGCTGTTACTGCCTTTCCAACGAACGGTGAGACGTGCATCTACTTATAGCGCCATTATCAGTTTTTCGATATCCTTCGGGATCCTGAACTTGCGGAGAGAACTCCCTTTTCATAGTATCAATTGTTCGCCATATTTAGTAATCAGCCCTATTTATCTATCTGCCGAATGATTGCTTAAGATAGTAAAGTTATAGGCAGAAGAAACTTTGCATAGGCATCGCAGCTTTTTACAAATTACTGCACTATCTTACCTTTTTCTGTAGAGTTAATATAAAAAATAACCTCATTAAAACAATTCTTCCAATTTCTTACGCAGCGTTTTCGTACACCTTCACGCAGCCGCTCCCGAAGTATAACTCCTCCACACTGGAAACATGCCCAAAAACGTACAATCAAACTATCCGATCTGGAGCGCATCGAGGAGGAGAGTAAACTGCGTGACGAAGAGGTCAAACGTCGCGAGCAGGAACGCAAAAAGCGTCACGAAGAGGCCACCAAAGATCCCAAGAAATCGTTCTACGAGCTGTCTCATGCCAGCACTTATGGCGGTAAACTGACACCGGATAAATCTCCGTCCGGACAAAAGGCCAGCGGCAAATCCCACAAAGAATCCGAGCGTGGTGGTGGCAAGGGCAAAGAAACTCGCGAGCGTGAAAAAGATAAATCCAAAGTGGACGTGCCTGCTAAGCGACGCAAATCGGTGGATATGAATGCACTTGACTACGAGCAACAAACTGATAGCGAGCCAGAGAATGAGGCGAATAGGGCGGTAGAAAAGTCTGGAAAGCAAGCTGAACTTAAGGGACCGCCAACCAGAGATAGCCGTGCCAAACGCGATGAGCGCAGCAAGCCGGAGGAGAAGCCCAGAGATCGTGAGCGGGGTAAGCGTTCCGTTTCGCGCAATCGGCAGCGAAGCCGCTCACGTTCACAGCAACAGCAACCACCACGTCGATCGCCTGCACGTCGCCCGCAACGCTCATCGCCGCCAGCACCTCGTCGTCAGGGCCATAACCAGAATCAGCAGCAGATGCAGAATCCCCATCGTCGCAATCCCTTTGCCGATCGTGATCGTCGCCGGCGCTCTCGTTCGCCAAATAATGAGTACCGAAATCGGTTCCCACTCTCGCCCATACGAACGCGCAGTTCGCCCATGGAGCGTCGCCGTTCTCGTAGCCGTGGCCGACGACAGGAGTCGTCGCCCAATCGTAGGCGACAGGAGTCTACAGATCGTCGGCGTAAAGAGTCGGCGGATCGTCGTCGTAAGGAATCACCAGAGCGTCGTCGCAAGGAATCGGCAGATCGAAGACGTAAGGAATCACCGGCACGTAGACGCCAGGAATCACCAGTGCGTAGACGTCAGGATTCATCGCCCGAGCGCAGACGCAGCCGCGGTCGACGTCACAGCTCTTCGCGTAGTCCCAGCCGATCACGAAAGGGGGGTCAACGCTCTCGCAGCCCGCTGCCCAAGCTCACCTCGGCCCTGCCCGCTGCTGAGCCCGAGGACAAGGACAAGGCGGCACGTGAGAAAATGCAGAAACGGGTAGAGGCCGCCCTACTGCTCAAGGAACACATGCGCAAGGAGATAGCCAAAGAGGAGGAACGGCGTGCAGAAAAGCAGCGACTGGACGATCTCGAAAAGGAGCGTACCACACGAGAGCTAAACGAACTGGAACGCCTCAAGGCCGAGACCCTTAAGAAACTGCAAGAGGAGGAGCGCAAACGCGAAGAGCCGCCGACAGGTCGCAATAGACGCGAGAGCCGTGGCAGTAGCCACGAGGATCGCCATCGCGATAAGAAGCGCAAGCATAAAAAGTCCAAGAAGCAATCTACAAGTTCGCCACGATCGGATTCCGATTAATTTTGCATAACCACACACAATCTTACATCCTTCGAGGATATTTACAAAACAAACAAAAAAACATATTGCAATTGTAAAAAATCACTACACTAATTCTATGCTAGGAATCAAGATTGTTCAATGAATTCAACTTTACTATACATCATAAATGTCTAATTTTATTTAGTCAGGGGATCCCTACAGGTATTATCTTAACTTTGACTCCATAAGGGGAGGGCATGGTTGGCCAGGTTAATGATCTGACCCCGCTTCAACTTCATGTTTTGTAAAAATGTTAAGTGGGTCAATGTCTAATGGGAATATGCTACATAAATGACAAATTCCACCATGGTAAATATTTATGTCTCAGGATGTTAGATGTGCTCAATGTGTTTAGCCTATTAGAGTATTCTTATTGGTTCTTTATACCTAAATAGACTAATCCCATTCTCTTTAAGCGTGCTGTACGAAGATTTGCGGCTCACCACCTTCTCTTTGAGGGCGGCCAAAGCTGTTCCCGATCTCTGCGTGTTTCTCGCCATACTGAGATGTACAATGTACAGCGATCACAGGCGTTTTAAGCTGCTTAAATGACCAGTGACGTTACCTTAATGTTAATAAGTCTGCAAAACTCTGAAATTCTAGAGACGGTCGAACCTATTAAACCTAAGGTTTTGGTTTGAAGTAGACCCATGCACTTGATTCTGATCTGAGTCAACAGCTTTTGGCCTGATTCGTATGATGG
>JAEIFU010004525.1:0-13378 GCA_018904235.1 Lordiphosa stackelbergi | reverse complement strand
ATGTATTCCTATGTGGTATATTCTTAGACCCCCCATTATAATGAGAATGTACATATTAACTGATTTGACAGACATATACATTCAAGAGTTTTATCCACTTCTGTTCAATAGCAACGAAATGAGGAAAGTAGCTCTGACCCAATTACTTTGTCTGAAAATGGAGATGAAGTCGATTTATATATGAATGAAGAAAGGGTTTCCTGAGCATTTAGCGCTTTAATAATAAGGATGATGTTCAAAATTTTCACGAGTTGCATGAACTGTCAAAAGTTAATCTTGCTGTTCCAGCTACCCAAGTAAGCGTAAGCGTCATGTCTTTGCTAAAAAAATCAGATGGACAGAAATCCATTGGCTGCTCTTCCTCTAAGAAGTAATTATTAATTTATTTTATTTATTATCTTTAATTTTAATCATCTTATGAACACAAACTTGTGTTATGGCAAACACACGCTAATAAAATTGGTCATTAATGTGCACATACATGTGTATAGCTTGCTTACCCACTTTTTTTTTGACTAACGTTTACAATTTTCCATAACTTTAACCGTAACCGAGACCGGAAACAGATGAAAAGCGATCGGTCAAAACAGTAACCGTAACCCTAACCGTTATTCGTTTCGGTTTTAATCACTGATGTTTAGTATAATGAAGAAGCAAATGGAAAAAGTGTCAGGGGTACAATATTTCGTGTTTGTCTTGGCATTTGGGACAATAAAATTCACACACCCAAGTACGTTCTCTGCGTCAATCTTACCATTTATATGTATGTGGTTAAGTATTAGAACCAACATAGTCATCATGGAAAGATCAAACCTAATGAAACTGATAAGAATTTAGTAAATAGTTAAATAATTAAGCCGTTCCACTTACACTCAAGCCGGTTTAAAATGTCACAAATTGTTAGAACACCAAATAAATATGGAATTGAAATCACCCTGAAGCAAAACAGAATCTTTGGGCGAATGATGAGCAGAAGTAGGCAGAGAGAATTTCCTCAAATTAATAGGATAAGAGGTCTAAATATTGCAGACTTGTTCCTTTATTCACATCAACGAAATGCCTGGGAACAGTTCTGGGAAGTTCATTTAAGTTGCCAAGTAACCTAATACTTTCATCAAATTAAAATATACTTAAGTATGTCAATACAAAACCGTGTAGGCAGAAGTTCTAATCCAAATGCTGCTGTGTTGCTGCTGCCTTAAGCAACACCTGTACCCACCAATATACAGGTGTACCTTGTAAACGTATGAGCTTCTTAGATGCTTTGATCCCTCTTTTGGTTTTTGTATTTGTGTTTGTTTGTACCCTTGCCAAGTCGACTAATAAAACATTTTAAATGAAATGAAAATGAACATTTTGTATCTAAATATTATTCTATGCTTTCATTACCAAAGCACAAACTTGGTCTTTGCCCGCACAACAAAAAAAAAAAAAAAAACCTTTAAGAGTTTTTGGAAATGTAATTGCTCGGCGTGTTTATTTAAAATGTCAAAAGTCAGCAAATTAAGCTACGAAATTTTGTATTTTAGTGCGAAACATCAACAGAAAATAAGAAGTTGAAATACAAAATGAGTGTAAATAATAAGGGGGGAACTGTCAAATGAAATTAAATGCCCCAGTGACAAATCAGTAAGACAGGCATACCGACTGTATGTGCGTGTATGTACATGTGTTTGTGTGACAGCTGACAAGCAAAATATATATAACCCCAAAACACCTACCAGCCGAAGGAGGAGCGGCTGCTTAGTCACACTTAGTACTTGTCACGTGTAGACCAAATAAAATTGAAATATTCAAGACTCCGGCTGGAACGTAAACAAAACAAGCGACAAGCGAAAGACAGACTTGTCCTGTGCACAGAGAGAAAAGGGTCAAGGAAATGTGGGGAAAATGAGGAAGGGTGAAATGCCTAAAAGATTATTTCAAGAGACGAAACAACAGCAGAGGAGAAAAATAAGCAAAATAAGACATTTTTTGAGCACTTGTAGCTCAGTGGCCGATACTCAGTATTCAATACTGAGAACTCAATACTCAGTACTTGACATTCGATATTCAGTATTCGATGCTCAGTACTTGATATTCAGTACTTGATACTCATTACTCGATACTCAGCTCTCGATAATTAGTATTCAATACTCAGTTTTCAAAACTAAGTAGTCATTACTCGATACAGAGAACTCAATACTCAATACTTCATATTTGATACTTAGTAGTCGATGCTCAGTACTTGATATTGAGTACTTCATACTTAGTACTCGATACTCAGTTCTCAATACTTAGTATTCAAAACGCAGTTCTCTATACTCAGCTTTCGACACTCAGTACTGATTACTGATTCGATTAAAATCCAACCTGGTCTTGATACCTAGAACTCAGTACTTGATATTTTATACTCAGAAGTCGATGCTCAGTACTTGATATTCAGGACTTCTTACTGAGTTCTCGATGCTCCATTCTCGATACTTGGTATTCAATGCTCAGTTCTCAGTACTCAGTATTCGATACTTACTACTCTATGCTCAGAGCTCGATACTCGGTATTCGATACTCAATAGTCGATATTCGGTATTCAACATTCGATACTCAGTAGTCGATACTCAGAGCTCGATACTCGGTATTCGTACTCGTCAGTATCTGGTATTCAACGTTCGCCAAATTCGTAAAATGACAATGCACGATAAAAATTCAACCTGGTCATGCTAAAAGCTTTCAATTCGCACTAACCTTGTGCTAAAAGAAGTCAAAAAGTTCTCAAAAACACTCCAAAAGTAAAAAATCCAAACTGGTCACACTAAAAGAGCTCACGGAATTCGTGAAATCATTAAGAAAGAAAAACTCTAAGCTGGCCACGCTAAAAGTTGGCAATTTGCACATTCTCAGTGTTAAGAGAGTTCGAAGTGCTTTAGGGTGCATGTAATAACGCCCGATGACATAACGCCCGCGGGCGAAACTCTTTATATTTTATTTATTGAAATATTTTAAGGTTATTTTCAATAATTTGTCTGCAATAGGGGCAGAGCAATGGCAAATTGTACTTTTTGAGTAAAAATAAACTCGTTGTCTAGATCTGCCTCTTCAATGTGCGAATTGCAATCCAATTCTTCAAATGTGGTTTCCCACTTGATCAAATCATTTTGTCTGTTTATGAGAGAGTTGAAAGAGTAGTAGAGTAGAGTTACCCCTACTCCAAAGTTCTTGAAAAAATTATACAGTATATGTTCGTGAAGAATTGAGAATGCGCCGCAGGCCAAAAATTTTTAATAAGAAGCACAGACAATAATTTATTGTCTTAATTCAAAAGTGAAAATTGTCTGTGCTTCTTTTAAATTTTTTATCTGCGGCGCAATCTCAATTCTTCAATATATTTTTAATAATGCCAACAAACCACGAATTTTGTTGGGTCGAATGCTTAATTTGGAACAATTGTTGTTGTGCTGGAAGCAACCACAGTTTCGAATTATTTCGAAGCCCTCCAACATTTTTACTCTAGTATACTAAATCTATTTTGCGTCCACGCTGCTCAAACCTCAATGATACACTAATAAGAACATAATCATGCGTAAGATGCAGAAAAGAAAAAAAAAATAATGAACGGTACTTTTAATCAAGAGATAACAAAATGAACGGTACTTGAAATGTTGAAGTTTCTTGTGTTCAATGCAAAAGGTATATTTTTGAAAATTCGGGCGTTATGTCACTGTTCAAAGTGACATAATGCCCGCGGATTTTATGACACACCGAATGCGGGCGATATGACACTTTCAAAAGTGTTATAAAGCCTGCGGGCGCTATGTCGCTGTTAAGAGCGAAATAACGCCCTCGGGCGTTATGTCAGCGAGCGTTATTACATGCACCCGTGCTTTAAAAGGGATTATTATACTAAAAGTCTTACTAGGTCACACTAAAAGTTGAAAAATTGCGTTATCTTAGCGTGAATTAATGGAAAACTCGAAAAATCAGTAGAAAAATCATTCCAAAAGAAATTCCAGTAATAGTTGTCAATTCTAACTTTCAAAATCTTAAAAAAAGGTAAATAGTTTGTAAAATGACTAACAATGTAAAAATTTTTAGCCTGGTCACACTATAAGGAGTCAATTAGCACTTTAGAGCTCGCAGAATTAAAAAATCACAAAAACGAAGGAGTGGGTGTCTTGGGACGCCCGGTACGACCAAAGACTTTTACTTAAAAGTTACTCTTAGCTTAGTCACTGTTAAGGCATTGTTTAGTCACTGTTAAATCACTGTTAAATCACTGTTGAGTCAAAATTTAGTCACTGTTGAGTCACTGTTTAGTCACTGTTGAGTCATTGTTAAGTCATTGTTAAGTCACTGTTTAGTCACTGTTTAGTCACTGTTTAGTCACTGTTTAGTCACTGTCACTGTTAAGTCACTGTTTAGTCACTGTTTGTTAAGTCCAGTGTTGACTGTTTAGTCACTGTTGAGTCATTTTAATTCATGTTAAGCATGTTTAGTCACTGTTTAGTCACTGTTTAGTCACTGTTTAGTCACTGTTAAGTCACTGTTTAGTCACTGTTAAGTCACTGTTTAGTCACTGTTTAGTCACTGTTTAGTCACTGTTAAGTCACTGTTTAGTCACTGTTTAGTCACTGTTAAGTCACTGTTTAGTCACTGTTTAGGTCACAGTTTGTCACTGTTTAGTCACTGTTTAGTCACTGTTAAGTCACTGTTTAGTCACTGTTTTAGTCACTGTTTAGTCACTGTTAAGTCACTGTTTAGTCACTGTTTAGTCACTGTTTAGTCACTGTTTAGTCACTGTTTAGTCACTGTTTAGTCACTGTTTAGTCACTGTTTAGTCACTGTTAAGTCACTGTTTAGTCACTGTTTAGTCACTGTTGAGTCACTGTTTAGTCACTGTTAAGTCACTGTTTAGTCACTGTTTAGTCACTGTTTAGTCTCTGTTGAGTCACAGTTTAGTCACTGTTAAGTCACTGTTTAGTCACTGTTTAGTCACTGTTTAGTCATTGTTTAGTCACTGTTTAGTCACTGTTAAGTCACTGTTAAGTCACTGTTTAGTCACTGTTTAGTCACTGTTTAGTCACTGTTTAGTCACTGTTAAGTCACTGTTTAGTCACTGTTAAGTCACTGTTTAGTCACTGTTTAGTCACTGTTTAGTCACTGTTTAATCACTGTTAAGTCATTGTAAACCCCACCCTTGCACCCTACTGTTACGGCAAATGGTAAAAGCGATTGAATTTGCAAATCCAAAATGCGAAAACAAGGCGTATTCAAAAGAATCTGTCACAAAGACAAAATTTCTTAGGTTTTTCGTAACAGAGCTTCGCTCTAAAAATAAAAAGTGCGTACTAGTCACACTTAATCTTTTCAATTCACACTTTCCTAGTGGTCAAAGCACTTGCAGAATTCTTGAAAAGACAAGGAAAGTGAAAATTCCAATCTGGTCACACTAAGAGTCGTCGAATCACATTTTTTGGTAGTCGATACTCAGTACTCTATACTCAGTTTTCGATAGTTAGTAGTCTATATTCATTCTACTCGATACTAGGTACTCAGCATTCAGTACACGATACTCAGTACTCTATACTCAGTTCATCATACTCGTTACTCTTTACTCACTACCTGATACTCGCTATTCGATACGCAGTACTCAATACCTTCAACTATAGCATACTGAATACTTTGTTCTCGATATTCAGTAGTTGATTCTCAGTACTCGCTACTCAGTACTCCATACTCAATACTCAGTACTCAGTACTCCATACTCAATACTCAGTACTCGCTACTCAGTACTCCATACTCAATACGCAGTACTCAGCTGCTCTGCAAAATAGCAATAGCGGTTGGCTTTACAAAGACAAGGTTCAGTTTTAGTCCCCCCCCCGTCAAACGTCCGTAAAAGAACTTCGCTTTAACTTTAAGTCCTTTATTTTTCGCTCTGTGTACATACATCCATATGTACATATGTTGACATGGCCCAACTTGACGCGACTTAAGTACAGCAAGCTCATTCAAAAAAGTCTAAGTGAAATGTCTGTTGATGTTTCCCCATTCTCTGTCCCGCCATCCCCACAGCAGACTTACTCGTGCGCTAACTGATTAAAGTTAATATGCACTCATATTGGATTATGAGTGCTGTCAAATGGGTTTCAGGGAGGGGAGAGATATGGCCGACGACAATGTTAGGCACTCAACTTGAAAGCCAAAGAAATAGACCAGCTTGTGTGCGTGTGTGTGTGTGGGTGTTCTTGTTGTTGATACGCGATGGAGGATACGCGCTACTTTTGGCACGCTAATAGGCTACCCATTCTTAGCCAAAAATTCTTAAATACATCAAACGAGGCTGGTTACATACCTACATATGTACGTTAATATATATACAAGTGCTTAATCCTGGCTGTCTCTAGAGCTTTTTAAAAACGCATAAAGACGCGTCTTATCATCGCCTATGGAAAATATAGCTGATGTGGCTTCTGCTTCTTCTTTGAGTTGGTAATTGTGGGTAAAATTGGAATTTGCAAATTTGGTCCTCCAACTAAATACGTAGAACAGGTGCTCAGCTTTAAGTATTAACGCGGATAAGTTATCCTGACCGTTCCCAGTTGAAATCACTCAAGAGATCAATGCCTTGGCTTGTGGTAGCCGTCTCCTTGTTTTAATTACATCAATTTTTCTTCTTTTGCTGCTGGTGCCACATTAAGGCGAAAAGCAATAAGCCAGTAGCGGCAGCTGTCGTTTGTTTGGTTTGCACTCGAATGCAATTTTAAATGAAATTGTTGCCCAGGCTGCCAGAGGAGCACAGGATGGCATCTATATGTATGTATGTATGGGAGAGTGTGTGTTTGTGATTGCATTTATTTGCATATTACGCATACGCAACGCTTGTTCGCTCAGTGATTAGTCAGCGCGTTGAAAGCCTCGACAGTTGTTGGGCCCACAAAGGCTAAGCCCTTGGAATAATAACCTTGACCCAGGCGCTTATTTGGATACGGAATTGGAGTTGGCTTTGGCCTTACCAACTGCACACTGGGTTGGTGGACGACAGTTAAGGGAGTTGAATTTGTGCAAACTGAGTGGACTGTTACGAGTCCTTTGAAAGTATTAAATAGACGGAGAAGGAAGTTGAAGACAACAAACTCTCTTTTTGGTGGATTTTAATAAAAAGTTTCTTCTGGAAGCTAAGAAATACTCAACTTTTTGCCACGCCCCCTGGCTAAGCCCTTTCCAGCTCTCACTATTCGGCTCTCACAAGAGAGCAAACTCCATATATTTCAAAGTCTAAAGCTGCTGCGATCTATCCCTTTTGTTAGGGTAAAAATCAGCTGAACGAATACCTGAAATGACAAATAAAATTAAAGTGAAATCTGGTCACACTAAAAGTTGTCAAATCACGCCTTTTTGACTTTAAAAGAGATTATTTTAAGAATTTGTAAAATAATAAAAATAAAAATCACAACTGGTCACTCTAAAAATTTGCCAATTCTCATTTTCTAAGCGTTACAAGCGACAAATAAATTTTAAAAATCCAACTTGGTCATACTTAAAGCAGTCAATTTGCATTTTCTTAATGTTGACAGGGGTCAATAAATTCGAAAACTCACTAAGAAGTGAAAAAATCCAACTTGGTCACACTAACAATTGTCAATTCACATTGGCTTAGAGTTTTAAATCAACCTGGTCACACTAAAAAGTTCAAAGAGTTTTTCAGAATTTGTAAAATGATAATCGTAAAAATTAAAAACTGGTCACTCTAAAAATTTGTCAATTCTCATTTTCTAAGCGTTACAAGCGACAAATAAAGTTAAAAAGTCCAATTGGTCATACTAAACAGTCAATCGCATTTTCTTAAGTTGCAGGGGTCAATAAATTCGAAAACTCACTAAGAAGTGAAAAAACAACTTGGTCACACTAACAATTGTCAATTCACATTTGCTTAGCATCCTTTTTGGAGTTAAATGAGTTTGTTTTCAAAATTTTTAAAATGATAATCGTAAAAATCAAAACTGGTCACCCTAAAAATTGTCAATTCGCATTTTCTAAGCGTTACAAGAGCTCGAAGATTACGTGAAACGACAAAGATAGTAAAAAATCTAACCTAGTCATATTTACCAAGGCTGTAAACCGGTCGTGAACCGAACCCCTTAGAACCGGTTCGGTTCGGGTTTGCAGGGTCTGACGAACCATGAACCGAACCCCTAATATTTTCGACTCTCGAACCTGAACCCGAACCGGACCACTTTTTCGAAAAATTAGATTCGGTTCACCAAATTAGTTTTCCCAACGACACATACTGGGAAATATAGAAATTCCTTATAACCTGACTTGTATCATTCAAGAAAGTGTTGTCCAATAAACAATGTCCATAAACGAGCGAATATAGTTCAAGCAGGAAACTTTAAATTACAACTGCAGAGCAGAAAAGGAATGCAACTATGAATCATGTAATATTAATGAAAGTAGCTTATTTGAATCAAGAGCATTTCTTGATTTGCACGATGACCAAATTACCTCCCTGAAGGATTCAATAATTACAGTTTGTTGTGCTTTAAAATTAGTGTTTAACGATTTTTTGAAGAAAGTTTAGTTTGACATTAGTAAGGTTCTCACTCTTTGTAAGAAACTCCGTACTCACACTATAAAACAAAAAAAATTAAAAATTTAATAAATTAAAAAAAAGCAATGCTAGAATGTGTGTTAAAATGTGCGAACGCTTACAAACTCTTAAAAATTATTGCATTCAGAGTTGTTTTATAAAATTTTTTAAGTTTCAGGATTCACAATTACTGTGATTTGTATTACGCTTGAATTTCATGTCGAGCTATTGTTCTGGAATCTTTAGCAAAATATTGTTTATAACTATCTAAGTGCGTCGATAAACGTTCTTCTAATATGACCTCAGTACCTATAGTCTTAGACCCGAGATTTCAAACCTTTTTGACCATTGACCCAAAAAAAAAGTTCCAGAAAGTTCCAAAAAGCTTCAAGAACAAATTCTTAATGAGAGCTTTCAAAATTCAACTCAACGCCTGATTGTAAAGAAGAGGAGTTTAAGAAAGCAACAAACACATATAAGATATCAAATCTTAAAATTATCTTATAGATTCCTTCGAAAATTGTCCATCGACAAATGTTATACAATTTTGGAAAAGTAAAAAAAACGAGGACTTAAAAAATATTGCCTTAACTATACTTGCTGCTCCAGCATCTCAGGTATCAGTTGAACGGGCCCTTTCAACACTTAAGTTTGATCTTACTGATCTAAAAGCTAAATTAAACTTAGCAGTTTTCAATTGTTGTAAATGTCAGCTAATGAATTTGACCTCTAAAAACTTTATAAATCGAAACTATTCTTTTATGTTTAAGCGAACCGAGGTTCGAACCAAAACCTTGGGTTCAGGGGTTTCGAGAACCGGTCCGCGAACCGAACCTTTGACTTTACAACGGGTTCGATCCCCGGACCGAACCTTCTGCAAAATTTTATTTCGTAAAATCTCCAAGAAAGAAAAACTTTAAAGTGGTCACTCTCACCAAATTGTCAATCCCTACTTTCTTAGTGTAAAGATAGTTCGAAGAACTCGTACCGTGACATACTATCAAAAATCCAGTCTGCTGGTCACACTTAAAGTTACCAAATCGCTCTAACGAGGCTTGAAAAGAGCTCAGAAAACTAGTGAAAATTTAATCAAAATCCTAAACTGGTCACACTTAAAGTTCTCAATTCATTGTGTTAAGAGAGCCTGAAGAACTCGAAATTCTGCTAAATCACACTAAAAGTGATCAACTTGCCCTATATTAATGTTCAAAGAACTCGTTGAATTTGTAAAATGAAACACAAAGTAAACAAATTAACATGGTCATACTAAAAGCTATCTTTTTGCACTTTCTTAGTGTTGAAAAGGTCAACAAAACAAACGCAAAATTGCTTACTGAGTCAAAAATCCAACCTGATCACACCAAAATTGGTCAAATCGCTCTCTAAGTGTGTGAACAGATCACGAAGAACTCCTAAACAGAAATTGCCAAGAGTGGTCCGGTTTTATATTTAGAATGCTAGATAACAAATAGGAGCAGTCTCGCTCTTGAACATCATAAAATAGGAAAACGAAATGATGTTTCACATCTGTCTTTGACACAAATCACCGACCGAAACCAACTTTATAAAATTGTTACAAGGGAGGGGGAAAAGGGTGAACGACACCGACCGACACTCACAGAACTTTTTCTAAACTTTGATTGATTTTGAGATACCATAAATCATTTATAGTTTTACTTACCAAGCATGAACTCGGGACCTCGAAGGCTAAACACACACGTACGACAGCGTCATAGCTCACTCGACTATCAGTCATAAGCAAAAACTGAAGTACAAAGCATAGTTAAGAATGTAAGCAGTTGGCACTTTGCCACTCAGCCAGCGAGAAGGCATGTAGCCTAGTGGCAAGATGTCAAATAAACAATAAGGTCATTCGTTTTATAATTAAAATCTTGCCTCATTTTTCTTCAGTGCAGGGCAGTATCTGTCGAAAGTGTCTTTTGTACATGTATGTGTGTTGTGCGCAAGTGTGTTTAAAAGGGAGAGCCGTTCAGAAAAAAGAACAAGATGTTGTCATAATTTTAAAAAAAACCTCCAACTGAGTAAAGTGGTTCTCAATCGGATTATTTTTTAAACAACAAAAACCCGTTGTCAACAATTATCACGAAGCAGTAGCCCTCTAGATGTGAATCTGCAAAAGTTTGCAACGGCTGAATGTGCTGGTGCATAAGGTACCGGGTTAAATTCCCAGTCAAACCCGAACAAATTTTTCTTACATCTCAATTATTGTTAATAATTTGTTTGAGTTTCGTACCACTGTGCCAGTGTGACCGTTAAATTTTGCTGTGTTCTAAGCTCACCTTGCACACACACGCTAAGGCTAAGCTTATTATGGTAGCATGTACACCTTAATGAGGCGGCATAAATCAACCAGACGAAGACCTAGACCGTAGGAGCACGCAAGCACCGTCTCTCTCTCTCTCTCTCTCTCTGGCTCAGCCCTTTCGCGCTGCATAACTGTGAAATGTTAACAAAATACTATTTGATCGCGTGCCGCGTAAGAGCGAGGGTTGCCAGCAGGTAATCTCCATATTGAATTGCTTTAAATATTTCACTGCGAGTGCAATGCGGCGTATACGTGATGCGGAGACAAGGCGGGGCGAGTTGAGAAATGCAAAACTATTTGCATAGTTTAGCGGCATTTGTAGTTCTGTACGGCGAATCGCTGGCGCCTAGCTCTAACTAATATAGCCGGGAAATGTGGGTTGGGTAGGTGAGGAGGGAGGGAGGGAGGGAGGAGTGGATGGTGGTCCCACGGGTGCTTTGGGAAATTTATGGCATTCATTTTGTGATCAATCGCTTGTCAAACAAATGGCAAATGGCAAACAGCAAATGGGAATTTGCGGTTGAAAAATTTGGAAAAAAAAAGTTGTGTGTGTGTTATGCACCGCAGGGGGCGCTGATAGGCGTACATAAAATGCCCGGGAGTACATATGTATATATAACTTTTCTGCAGGTTTTCAGTGGCGGCTAATTGTTTGGAACCTTGAAGGGAAAGTAATATTTCCACACAAAGTGAAATGCCCTTAACATCAATCACAGAATTCTCATCTAATCAGCATGCAATGCCAGTTGCAATTCCAACTCAAATACCAAATTATAGTCACCTGCAAAAGTCGGGGCGTTTGGCTCTGCCACTAATTATGTAGATGTGTGTTGTCGACGGGTCAACCCGAAATCAGATTGAGTTTTGGTCCGCCCTCAGGCCATTTGTCAGAGATGCTGACAACAATTGCGAATGCAAATTTAATATGCCTGACTTAAATAATAATTAAGCGGTAATCTGAGGCGTATGCCTCAAATGGAATTTCTCAGACGGCAGCTGCCTCGTGTAATTCATTAAATTAATGAAATTGCAATGCATACAAAACTAACTGCCAGGATACAAGCAGAAACAAGTGGGGGACGGGAAGGGGGGATTGCATCATTATTTGAGTTCAACTCGGCCCAGGATAAGGCACTCAGTTTATGAGTTGAAGGAGATGGCTCTGTGTATTTGTTTAGCCAATTGCTGGGGATTGTTGGGATTAGCAGCAAAATTATGCCAGAACTATAGGTACACATACTATTTGTACCAACTGTTTGAATTGTTGTTTGGGTGAAGTGCAATTTGAATGTGGTTTCTTTAGGGCAGAATTTGTAATCCCTTCTAGGAACCTCTGCAAATAAAAAGGGTGGGTGTCCTGTGTGTGTGTGGTGTTACTCCATACCCAATACTCAGTACTCTATAAACAGGACTCGATACTCATACTCAGCAATCAATTCGTTGTACTCTATATTCAGTACTCAATACTCAGTGCTCGGTACTCAGTATTCCCTATTCAAAATTTGGTAATCAGTACTCTATACTGAATTCTTAATACTTAGTGTATTCGAAACTCAGTACTCTATACTCAGTATTGTACACTCAGATCTAGAAAAGTACTGAGTATCTCTTTACTCAGAACTCGATACTCAGTAATCTCCACTCAGGACTCAATACTCAGAGCCAAATCAATACTCAGTGCTTAATACTATGTACTCTCGATACTTGGTGCTCGATACTTTGTACTCCATACTAAAAACTCGATAATCAGTATCCATACTCAGTTCTCGATGCTCAGTACTCTCTACCCGACCAACATTTTAGAAATTTCGATCACTTCGAAGTCCTCTGTCTGATTAAATAGCATAAATGCGCTCGTTTTCTGATCATAAGTGATACTTTTGTCGGGGGAAAATGGTCCAACGCGACTCTTCAAAATAATCCCGTTTTTCTGAAGTTTCGGACTCGATTTCTATCAATTGCGAATCTTTTTCAGTCGTTTTTATGGTAATCCCATTTTGAGCATTTGCATGTCAATTTTTAGGTCTTCCATAGAGAAACTCAAAAAAACAAAAAGACTCATCAAGTTGATTCTTGTTGAAATGATCTTCCAAATGCTAAGTGCTCAGGACTCGAAACTCAGAACTCAATCGTGTTGGTATGAACATAGCTCAGTGCTCAGTTCTATGTACTCTACATTCAGTACTCGATACTCAGTGCTCGATACTCAGTACTCCTCATCATAACTCGGTAAGAAGTACTCTATATTCAGTTCTAGATAGTCAGTACTCTTTACTTAGAACTCGATACTTGGTTCTCGAAAATCAGAACTCAATACTCAATCTCTACTCAGGACTCGATACACAGAGAAATCAATAATCCGTGCTTAATACAATGTACTCTATACTTAGTACTCGATACTTAGTGCTCGATACTTTATACTCCATACTCAAAGTCGATAATCTACTGATTATATACTCAGTTCTCGATACTCAGAACTCGACA
>JAEIFU010004524.1:0-13399 GCA_018904235.1 Lordiphosa stackelbergi | reverse complement strand
AAAAAAATATCAATATTTTGATGTAGATATCGATCATATAACCGGAGTAAAAAAATCAAAAAGGGTTCGGTTAAAAATTTGTTTTTACTACATTTTTTACTATCTGTAATTTCCAAAAGGACGTTAATGCACGCATAAAGGTTTTTGTAAGTTTAAATATTCGCAGATATTAAGAAAGTGCTTAGAAAAACGCTCATTTTAAATTCAATCCCAATCTCTACAACTGAATCTTGGAATCCATTAAACCAAATATTTTTGACGTTGAATTGAACTGAATTGTATATTCGACAAAAGGAACTAATATATAAAAGCATCAGTGATTCTGTACCATGTTCATCTTCTGATGAAACTGAATCTTTCGCTAAGTTGCAAGAAAATATTGAAAATGTGACAAATATCAAACTGGTGAACGACTTATTAATTTTTTCTTGGAATTTAAAGATTGTTTCTTCAAATTTCTTATGGTTTGGAAAAATTTCCAATTCCAATGTTGTCCGAATTAGCGATAAAACAAAATTATTCCTGAACCCCGGCTCGAACATGATATTGGTTCAGCGACCTTCTGAACCCGCTCCGTGAACCCGAACCCAAACGTTTTAGGGGGTTCGAATCCCAGAGTGAACCACTTTTGATTTTTAGGAGGTTTGCAGCCCTGTTTTGAATGAAATCAGAATAAAGTTCTTAATAATAGTCAAATAACACCCTGAATAGTTACCTCAATAGACATGCTTATTGTAAATATCTGTCTGTTGATAGAAAATATCGAAAATATAGATAACTAGCAATAACCCGTCGCGCTTCGCTGCGCCTTCAACAGTATAGAACCATTGCACACCTACTTCTTATCCACATCCCACCCACTCTCCACACAATTCCCACCAACTTCCACCCACGTACCCACCCGAATACCACCCACTTCCAAAAAACTTTCCGCCCACATCCCATCCGGATTTTCCGACATTGAAAAATCACATTTCAAAATATTTCGTATTCTATCCTTACAAAACCGAGTTTAACCAATCGGATGAAAAAAATATTTTATTTCATGCTGACTTTTCCGGGAATTTTCCGACTGTTGGGCAAATTTTCCAACATCGGAAAATCACATTTCATCCTGCATAACTAAACGAAGGTCTATGCCGAATCTCAAACCTGTAGGATAAACCGTTTAGGTTGTGCGTTGATAATATGTCAGTCACTATGTCAATCAGTCGGGCATACAGATTTATATACATAACGCTCACTTACTCAATACTGGCATAACTTAAAATAATCCATTATAAGCAAAACACGTTTAAAGTTCTCAAGAAAATAAAAAAAATGTGAAAGGAATTTTTCCGGGTTTCTATTTTTTCAATTCGTTAAATAGCGTGAACACCAAAGTTGTTGGTTAGCGACCTTTCTAATTGTAGAATTTGATGCTTGCTGGCTCTAGGTCGAGGAGAAAAAAACTCAGTTTGTGTTTGTTTCCAATATATTTCGGATGCACATCGGCATCCGTCTTCAGGGACACTACAAAGAACAATTCACCAATTATAACAAAACATTTGTAACAAAATCTTTGGACATTTTTAACATACATTATTTAACACGTCTGTACCGCCTAACGTGGAGTTCAATACTAAGCTAATGTCTGTTGAGTAGATGTCTGTATATATGCGCGCAGTTATCGGTGTCTGCTTTAAAGTTAATTCTTTTCTCTGTTGTTGTGTCTATGATGTTCAACATTTCAAGAGTGAAGCGCTTTTTGTAGTTGCTCTCTTGTTGTAAGATTATGGTCTCTTCGAAATTCGGTGAATGTCCGCTCTCCATACAGTGTGTCGCCAGTGCAGTTTTTTGTATGGTCGTTTGGTGTCGGAGTTTGTAATCGGATTTATGTTGTGATATCCTTGTTTTAAGTTTTGACTTTGTTGTTCCTATGTATATTTTATTGCACGCGTTTATTGGATCCCCTTTACATGGTATTTTATATATTACGTTACTTTTGTCTGCGTTGTCAATTTTCGACTTCGTCTTGTTGAATACATGTCCCATTGTATTTGTTGGTTTGTGAGCTATTTGTATGGTATTTTTGTTAAAGCAGTCGGATTTTGCAAAACGTTCTGAGAGGTCAGGAACATAAGTCAAGGATCTGTACGATTTGGGTTGTCTAGTCTCTTTTGGTTTTGCCGTTTTGCTTCTCTCTATTAATGTTTTTATAATCCTCCTTGGGAAGTCATTATTCGTCAGTATAATTTTAATCTCCGAAATTATGTCATTGTGAAATATCTCGTCGCTTATGTTCAGCATCCTGTTAATACAGCTTATCGCTGTATTTATAATCATATTCTTCGGGTGTTTGGAGTAAAAATTAATTATTCGTCCTGATGCTGTGGGTTTTTTGTACCATTTAAGTTTTAATTTGTTTCCTTGTCTATTGATAGTCGTATCCAAATAGGGAAGTGTTCCATCTATTTCTAATTCTGTGGTAAATTTTAAATTCCGATGAAAGGAGTTGAGTGCGTCAAGTGTATTTTGGACTTCGGTTTCCTTAATTATTGCAAACAGATCGTCAACGTATTTAGTGAGTAGTCTTGGAGGATGCGTCAGTTTCTTTATGGTGTTGTCAAGTAGTTCTTCCATCACAATGTCAGCAATTACTGGAGAAGCCGGGGATCCCATTGGCATGCCTTTCAATTGGGTGTACATCTGATCCTCGAACTTAAAATATCTGTTTTCCACGATGCAGAATTTTATAATATCCATGAAAAGTTGTTTTGGTATTGTTGTGAATTCCTGTATTGCTGTCCATTTCTTCCTTATGATATCTAACGCTAAGTCTGTGGGAATGCTAGGGAATAGTGAAACTACATCGAATGACACTAATTTCTCCTCGTCTGAAATGTGGATGTCGTTGGTCCGTTGTTTAAAGTCCATTGAGTCCTTCACATTGTAAATGGAGTCAGCTGTAATGTTTCTTAATATGTTTACTATGTATCTACATAGCCCCCTGGAGGGTGCATCCAATGACGAGCAAATTGGTCTAAGTGGGGTTCCTTCTTTGTGGATTTTTGGGAGCCCATATATCCTAGGGGGGAGCGCCGTACTAGTCATGAGCTTATTTCTTTCTGTCTTGGAAATAACTTCTAGTTTAAACAGTTGGTCTACCAAACTGTTGTTTTTATTTTGTAATCTTGTTGTTGGATCCTGTCTTAATTTCCTATATGTGCAAACATATCAATAATTTCCATCATTTTTTTCCAAAAAACCCCTTTTTTTATACCCCCCCTTTTTGTTTTTTTTTATATATTTTATAAAAAAAAATTTTTTTTTTTTTATTTATTTTTTTACCCGTTGGGGGGACCCCTGGTTTTCTGTGTTTAAAGCGTGTGTTTGGCCATAAGACTGTCAAATATCGTTGTTTAGTGTGTGTAACTTATTTAAACAGCATTTTTGTGAATTTTTGTGCATTTTTAGCCATGTTAACACAAAAAAAATTGTACGATTCAACAAAAATCAATTTTAATGGGCTGGTTGATGCCATTAAGCAAGGCCTCATCGATAAGAAGGCCGTCAAAGCTACAGCCAAGCAATATAGACTTCCTCGAACTACTTTGATCCGGTATTTTGAGAAAGTCAGAGCAAATTTTGCAGATGTATCATCGTTTCCGTCGATCCCAATATTGGGCGAGAAGAAGAGGTGTTAATCTCCCCGAACCATCCACTTCACGAGCGTTTTCGGCTAGCCGCTAGTCACTGTTGGATGAAATTGGGCCGGTTCAAGGAACTTCTCCGAAAAAGCCATCGAATCGCGGTCGCAAACCAATGCAAACCACTGTGCTAACTTCTCCGGAAAGCGTCGAGGTTTTGCGCGAGAAGGCATAAAAATCAGCAGAGCGCGCAGCCAAGCGTGATTCTGTGTCGCACCAGAGAAGACCCTCCAGAAACGTGGACGGCCAGGAAAACGACATGCAACACCACCAGCCAAGCCGTCGGCCCAACGCGATGCCAAGAAGAAGGCGTCTTCGTCATCGGAAGATGACGAAGATGTCGAATACTGTTTGATTTGTTTGGCGCTCTTGCAAAAAACAGACCGCTGTATCGTCCTGTGCATTTAAAGTGCGCTAATTTTTTTCATTTTGCCACTGAAGGCCATCATTTTTTTATTTTTTTTTTGCCACTGAAGGCCTTTATTTTTTGTTCTTTTTGCCACTGAAGGCTTTTTAAATAAATAAACCTTCTTTTTTATCAATTCATGGCCATTTTACCTCATATTTTTCCATTTCTAGCGATTTTACAAGGGTGTCCACAACCAGGTACAAAAAAATTTTTGGCCAAAAACATCACTTCATTAACATGGCTGCAAATTTTTTTCCATTTGTCTAGAACAATAGGTTACTTTAGAGGAAAGTTAGCAAGAGTCTCTAGCTTTACAATGATGTTCATATCACCGCATAATGTTGACTGGGAAAAAAGTTATTAGCCAAAAACGCAAGTATGTCCAAAACGGGAGACCCTCCTCTACATAATACTCTGCTACTCGCGTATTTCTGCATCATTAACTGAAAAATCGTATTTTTTGAGTTATGCCAGTATTGAAGTAAGTGAGCGATATATAGATATCGATGTTTTTTACAACAAAATATCAATATCGAAATTACATTACAGATATTTTTTAAATATCCGTGTAATAACCCCAGTATAGAGCAAGTCAAACCGATTTTAAAGGAGAGCGTAAGTTCAAGTCGGCCTGATGCAAATAGAAATAATGACGCAACGTAATACTTTCTTTGTGCAGCAGTTTCATAATTTCGGTTCTTCTTTTTCCAATGCTCACGATCGTGTTCCGGTCACATCTCTACAGCTAACCGCAGGACTCTGCTGACTATCGCTAATAACGCATCAAAATTTTTGGATAAATACGTTTAAAATGCTTTACAATTTATGGGTAAATATGTAGAGATTGGGTCCTGCTGCCCGGAGCCGCAAATAGATGTGAAAATTTACCAAAATGCGGACACGCACCAACAAACACACACTCACACACTTGGCCACCGCAGCGATACCAACTCGCATAAATTCATTTCGAAATCCATATTTTGCATGACACAAATTTTATTACCGCCACGCCCCAAAAGCCGTCTACCGCCTGCTCCTGCTGTTGCTGTTATAAAAATATATGTATGTGTGTGTGTGTGTGTGTGTGTATAGGACCATGATAATCAAAGTTTACTGCTTATAATTTGTTGATGCACCAGACCCAGCGTACCCAAAAGTGCCGCGGGCCATGTGAGCGCTGGGAAGGGCTGCAGTGTCCAAAAACTGTTGGCAAACATTACACAGATTTTGTGTGGCTCAGAGGGGCCGCAGCCACATACAAAACGGTAATTATTACTTGGCCAAAGTATTTTGGAAAGTTAAGCGCTCTCTCTTGCTCTCGCTCTCGCTTTCTCCTTCCCGCATTCAAAGATGGCAGCTTGGTGTTGCCTACTTTTGTGGGTTCGAGAAAAATTATTAAAGTTTGATGCTGCTGCTTGCTCCCTGTCTTGATCCCGAAACCACAAAAAAAAAAAAAAATAATAACGACAAGACGCACAACTTATTGAATAATGCTTTACAAAAGTTTGGCTGGGTTTGAAGATTTTTTAAGTTTTCGATTTTATGAAATCTTCAAGCAGAGTTGTTTAACCCTCAAGGGTCAATTAGTAAATGCAAGAGAAATTAAAGAAAAGGGGAGCAATAATTCTTTGTAATTGGAGCTAAGCTATCAATCAATCACGAAAGCAATACTAGGGCCACCTTAAAGTATAAACCTACGCAAAAAACATTGTTGTCCGGTCACTGGGTCTAGTGTCTTTACACTCAGAAAGTGGCAACTCCGAACACTACACTTCTTGGAGGAGGAAAAGCGAATGAAAAATAGTTTTTAAAAGGAAAAAATATATATCAAAAGAAGGGCTTTCTCAAAATGGTAAAAATTTAGTTCTTATTTTATTCTGAACCTCTATCGTTCTTAGAACGTGTATGCAAAAGAAAGTAGCCAAATCCATCTAGTTTTAGAATTTTTAAAAATAAGCAGCCAACTTTAGTGAATAAACTTATATGTACCTCAGTGCAATAAGTATATGTGCAAATATGTTTTCGTTTCTCTCTTCCTCAATAGTAACAGAACATATGTTCTAGATATGCAAAAGTCTTTTGTTGTTATCTATTTTAAGAATGCTTTTGCATAATTCTTCTTTGGTCATCATTCTTAGTACCGTTATCACACATTTGAGTGGCGAGATTTGATTTTCTTAGGAAATAAGTTTATGTGCAAAAACCAATTAGTGTGCATTTAATGGTCGGCGTGCAACAAATTGGATGTGTTTTGATAAAAAATGAAAAGTTGAGAGTAAATTAAGTAGTTGTTGCAGAAACACAAAAAAAAATTTTTAAATTTTCCTAAGAATGCCGCGTGGAACACATTTATCAGCTGAGGAACGCGGACGAATCCAAGGATTGAACGAAGGTGGGGCTACCATCACTGAAATAGCTTCCAGAGTGTCTCGACACAGAAATACGATAGCTAATTTCTTAAAAATCCAAGCTCCTATGGTCAGATTAAACGCAGTGGCAGACCGAGCCACATCGACGATAGGTGCAAGCGTGAGATTAAGCGCCTGGCTGTAAACAATCAAATGTCTTGTACAGGCATTAAACGTCATTTAGAGCTCAATGTCGGTAGAAGACGGATCCATCAAATTTTAACTGAAAATTGTAACCTTAAACATAGTTCCCGGGTGGCTGTACCGATGCTATTGCCACGCCATCTTAAGGCTCGTTTGGCGTTTGCTGACAGGTACAAATTTTGGACCGAAGAATTCCGAAACGTTATTTTTTCGGATGAAAAAAAGTTTAATCTTGATGGTCCTGATGGCTGTCATAAGTATTGGCGTGACTTAAGAAAACCAAGAGAAACTCGCCATAAGAGGAATCACGGCGGTGGATCACTGATGATTTGGGCCTGTTTCGGATATGCAGGAAAGTCTCGGCTATGTTTTATTCCAATAAGAACAAACTCAGAAATCTATATTCAATTGCTGGAGAGTGAATTAATAGATTTTGCAGACGATCTTTACGAAGATAGATGGATTTTTCAACAGGACAACGCTCCAATCCACACATCAAAAGCCACAAAGGCTTATTTTTCTTCAAGAAAAATACCTGTACTGGAGTGGCCGGCTATCAGTCCTGACTTGAACCCAATTGAGGACCTCTGGGGTATCCTCTCAGCCAGGATTTATAAAGGTGGGAGGCAGTTCGACTCAATTAAGCATTTAAAGTACGCTTTGCTTGCAGAATGGGAGTTAATAAGCAATGAAACTCTCCAAAATCTGGCAGATTCCATGCCAAACCGCCTTGCAAAAGTCTTAGAGGCAAAAGGAAAGCACATTAACTATTAAAGTTGATCAAAAGTTTGAACTTAATAAAAAATTTTAAGAACTGTATAAAATGCACATATACTTATTTCCTAAGAATAAAATACATTTGTTAAATAATAATTTTTTGTTAATAAATATTGAAGTACTGTAAGGCAGTTCTTAGTTACTGGCTCTAGAGCTATAAGTAAAAAATATACTTGGCTTGAATCGTTTGGTTTAAAACAAGGTTTTTCCAAAAATGTTAATGCACATATACTTATTGCACTGAGGTATGTAAAATGTTTATTGTGCTAGTAAAGGAAAAACCGAAATTAACCCATATATTTTTGTCGGTTACGGTACTAATAACCGCTTTTGTAAATAAAGGTCATACGGTTACGGTTATAAAAAAAAAAAAATTTTCGGTTATGGTTTAAATCTCTGATTTTAAATATATTTACAAAAAAATGGAAAATTGGTTCAATCAGAGATATCTTACTTTACCTTTCAAACGTAAACAAGCCAGTTAACACTGTCTATACAACAACTAACAAATATGGAGAATATCGACCCTATTGTGGAAGTAGATGCGGTTGAAGACGACGCAGATGGTAAGCTATACCTAAAAGATAACACAAAGGGTCAAAAGGAAAACATTAATCGATTTTATTATTGAAGCTAATCAAGACGCTCCTTCTGAAACTGAATCATCCGGAGATGCTGCAGCACACACAAATGCCCGTCGTATGCGCGCACTGGAGCCATATGGCTGTATGATATGCCACCGCTCTGTGCGGTCCAACGTAATAGTGATCAGCGGGCATGTATATTACTTGAACTGTCAATGGCCCCGACTCAATGCTCGGATTATACCACGTTGCCCGGCATGCCACCGTCGTCTGATCCTTCACGTTATCGAAGGACCGCTCGCCCTTCCGTATGATAACTACTTACGGGCACAGCCTGGGAATGTGCCTCGCCCGACAGGATTACCAGATGGATTGCCAGACGAGCATCTCCCCGAGTGGTTTCACCTACGCAGGCTCCATGACTTTCTCATATTCATCTTGAATATTTATAGACAACGCAATTTAAGAGAGATGACTCTTCGATTGCCTGAAATGTCCAAAGGCATAAAATATTTTAAATGGGTCATAGTGGCAAGTATCGCGATTATGTTTCTCCTGTGGATTTCGCTACAGGGTTTGTTAAAACATTAAAACTTCATAAACACCGTTGGACACATTTACATGATTTTTTAAACTAAATACTTAATAGAATCGTCGCCAACAAAATCTCTGTACATTCCACACAACTCCCAATAAAGGCAAGACCAACTCCATGTTTCAACTTGGCAGCAGGAACAGAATCGAACGAAGTCTAACGAATCATTCCACGAGCTTTTAGATAAAATGGGTACACTAAAGTCCCCCAGAGGGAAACATCTGCGATATGTCCACGTCCGCCTGAGACCGCGTCCATTTACTACTAGTTCTAGTTACAAAAACCAAAAGCATGTGTATCGGCGCCAGCTTGGCGCACAAGCAGGCGGCTGCAATAACAAAGGGGTTCATTCAAAGGGTTCCAGCTCTTTGTATCAAACCTAAGGTTTTGGTTTGAAGCTCGAATTCTTTTTTTATTCGTCCAGTTGAAAGCAATCAATACTCGAATGGACCTCATTCGTTATAGTTATCATTCAAGGATGGCCATAATATATTAAGATTAACTTTTAACTTTATTAACAAGCGTCGATTTTGGCGGCGGCCATGGATTAGTGTGACCAGCGTCTGACTTAAAAATATTATATTATTTTATTTATTCAAATATTATTTTCAGAATTTGTACGCAGTATTTGTACTTTGGTGTGTGGTATTTGTACCAGGGCTGCAAACCACCTAAAAATCGGAAGAGGTTCACTCCGGGGTTCGAACCCGCGAAACATTTTGGGTTCGGGTTCACAGAGCAGGTTCAGAAGGTCGCTGAACCAAGGTTTAGGTTCGAATCGGGGTTCAGGAATATTTTTGTTTTATCGCTAGTTCGGACAACATTAAATTGGAAATTACTTAAAAATTTTAAGGGCGCGCGCACACATGTGACTGAATGATGAACTGACGGCAGAACTTAAGGCTGATCTTGAGATATAACACCGCTCCGATCATGCTAGGGATCTTTTAAAATCTTTTTAAAATCAGTTGTAAGCACAATGATAGTTTTTCCAAGGCTTCCAAAGCCAAAGCGAATTTTGAAGAAATCTTTAAATACCCATAAAAGAATCAATGATGTCGTTTACCGATTTGATATTTGTCACTTTTTCATTATTTTCTTGCTATTTAGAAAGATTTAATTTCATCAGAAGATGAATTTCACCCTTTTGAACAACAACACGTTTATAAGCTTGAATCCCAAGATTCAGTTGTAGAAATTGGGATTGAATTTACAATGTGATAACTTTTTTCTAAGCGTTATATAATAGTAGTGGTAGTAGTAGTGTATTTATTTTTTAGTTTTGAATGCCCTATTAAACCATATAGCTAATTATTAAACATTATTCAACTGAAAATAAAGTATACGAATTTTAATCACTGGTTTTGACCCGTTGTGGAAAAAACTTGGCTAATCCGTGCTACTTCGGTTAATACACCTGGCTGCCCGGGTCGTCCCCAGATACCAGATTTAAAAAAATAAAAAAAAAAATAATTATATTAAAAAAAAAAAAAAAAAATTTTTAAAATTTTTTAAAACGGGAAATAATAAAAAAAAATAAAATTTAGGTTTATAAATTTAAAAGTTACTTTGGTTTTTGTGGGGGGGAAAGTTGGGGGATTTGGGAATTTTGGCGTTGCAAAAATCAATTTTGATGTTCGATTTTTTGAGCAAATTTTTTTTATTTCAATAAAGGGAACCCTAGATAGCCCAGAAAACTTTGGTTTTTTGAATTTGGTCAATTATTTCGGTTGTTACAGTGGTTCAAAGTTGAACAATTTTTTAAACTGCTGAATTTTTAATTTTTTTGGTTACAAATGTCAACTTTGTGAACCTATAAAAACCAAACGGTAATACCGATTTGAATTTGGTTGATTTTTTTGAAAAGATGCATTAATTCTTAATGTGAATACATTAATAAACTGTATTATTTCAAAGTAGAATGTTCCACATTCACGTTTTAGGTGTACACTATTTTTGGTTGAGTTTTCAAACTTTGATAGACCGGGAAACATCAATTTCACCCGATTTCAGTTGTTTCGGAACATACGTCTTATATATTAGTCTATTTATTAATGTATTGTAAAAGTTGCAGCTGCCGAAACCTGCCGGATTAAACGTTACAGTGATATATGCGATTTAATATGTAGATAAATAATATTTGGGAAGAAGAAGAACAAAAAGTGTTGCAGGTAAAATGATTTTATAGCGTATTTTGTGATTTACTGAGATAGGTAGCACATAATATAGGTAGTTACAATTGGCCTTTTCTGATTTTCCGCGTTAGAACTAGCAAGTGGGTGGATTTTTACCTACCCTCGAGTGACCCTTTCAACAGGTACTAGCTATGAATGAAGTTGGTCATTGTCTTTTGATGGTGTTGTGAATTGTTACCTAATATTGCGTAACCCTTTCAAAAGAATTTAGTTTTTTTCAGACCATGCCTATTTTACCTGTTGCTACCTGTGTTCCTTGTGAACATACTTATAAAGGGCTTACTCCAGTAAAGGCAGATTATTCAGATTTGAACAGTCGAGCGAAAAAGTACGCACACATAGTGATATTTGTATTATCGAAAATGGACAACAGCAAATTATTTGAGTTCTTCAAAACCGCGAAATCCCAAAAAGCTTTCGAGTCGTTGGTAAAAACCGAACTTAATTATACAAATGACGATTTGAAGGATGGGAAAATCATTACGACGCAAATAAAAAACATATTCTACAGACTACAATCTAAATGGAAGTTAGCAAATCGAACTGAGAATGGATTTATACTTAAAAACTCGAATTGGCTGGATGGATTTACGTCTTTCAAAGATAATGACGATATGGCCAGCACTTCTTCTGGGCAACCACGAGGCAGACCAACGAAATCTATCGATGAGTGCTCTACGTTTACCAGGAAAAGGAAGCTTCAAGGTACCACAATGGAAATTAGCACGGAGCATCTATCGGAGGCATTATCCGTCAAATACTCAAAAGACCTGGAGAGAAACAGATCTACTATAACAAAAGCTGTAGCAATTGCTAGTCCTGTTCGTCTTAAGCGCATTAAGGACAACATCAATACACCGCCAAATGCGCAGCCCACCAAGTACACTCAGGAAGAAGCTTTGGCCCTGTTTTTGGACGTGGGATTTTCCAAGCAGAAGTATAAGATGATGAGAGACTGGTTAAGAAAGCACAACGTGGACATTCTTCCCAGCTACGAAGACATAACTGCTGCAAAAAAGGAGGCAGTTCCAGTCCCTGTGGAAGTCACCGAAGTATCGGCACAAGTAAAACTTCAGGACTTGGTGGACCACACAGCGAGACGCATTATGCAAAGTCTACCCGAATCGGAATTGGAAGCATTGCTAGAAAACCTGACCCTATTCTGCAAATGGGGCTGCGATGGATCATCGGGACAGAGTGCTTACAAGCAAGTGATTAGTTCCGATGACGGCCCAGTGAGTGATGCGAACATGTTCATGGCCTCACTTGTCCCACTGCGGCTGAAAAGTGGAAATGTGGATCACTGGAAAAATCCTCGGCCTTCATCAGTACATTTCAGCCGGCCAATAATGTTCAAATATGCCAAGGAAACGTCCGAACTAACTTTAAGCACTGTTAGCAGTATAAAGGAGGAAATATCTGCTCTGAGGCCATCCCCTTCGAAACGATAGGAGGAAAAGTCGTCCGATTGGATTTCAATGTTTCTTAACTATGGTTGATGGAAAAGTCTTGAACGACATAACGAACACCAAAATCAACTCTGACATGTGCCATCTGCAAGAGAAGCAAAAAGACTTTCAGGAGTTCGAGACATCGGAAACGGACGAGCATAATTACGAATACGGAATTTCTCCATTGCATGCGAGGATCAGATGCATGGAACTAGCTCAGTTGGCATATACTTTCCACGAAAAGGAGACGACCCTGATGACATTACTAACTCCAAAACAATGGAAAAAAAGGAAACAGGATATACAACAGGAGTTCTTGGCGGAGCTCAAGCAAAGTCGACTGTCCGAAGCAGGGCTAGTGGAAATACAAATGATGGAAAGCCATCCCGGAGATTCTTCAACGACGATGAGGCAACTGCTCAGATAACAGGAATTCATCTGGATGTCATCAAACGGTTTGAGATCATTGTCGAATGTCTTAAGCTGCGGCGAAAATACCCGATGCATGCAGATATGGAAAATATGCCAAGGAGACAAGAGATCTTTTACGTGCAAAGTACCCAGAGAAAAAACTTACTCTACTGTGCGCAAAATATTGGATCAATGGTGAGAAGCTATACAACAACAACTTTTATCGATGGGAGAGTTGTCAGAGGAAGCCCAAGAATCTAAAAACAAGGACTACAAAAGGTATAGATATGCGAACACGTGCAAAATATCTCGACATCAAGAAAACACGGTACCTTTTCAACATGTTGTCGGCCTCTCTGATCCTCGTATCTCATCTCTCAGACACATCAGGACACTCACGGAATTAAACAACAAATATTCACCAGAAATATTAAGTCTATTAACATAATGATATGATTACCTATACTGACAACATTTTAGAAGAGAAAATTAACCATTTCCCTAGTTAGAACTAATTTTGTATGAAAATAAATTTTTTTTTAATAAGTACAAATTATCTTTTTAAATAAATTTTTAATAGTATTACAACTTCATTTTTAATAAATCGGTTTTAAAAAATTAAAATACTTAGACTTTTTCATCACGATTTTTTCAGAGTAAACTATCAACTTTGGCAATAACTATCCTCTGTTAACCTACAAAGATGTACGTACGCTCATTTTAAAGCTACAGGAAT
>JAEIFU010004523.1:0-13414 GCA_018904235.1 Lordiphosa stackelbergi | reverse complement strand
AAATGGGTAAAAGGGGATTATAAAGTTGTGCAAATGTATGAAACAGGGAGAAGGAAACATTACCGATGTTTCCGCGTTTGTATTTTTGAGTGTCTCAGTGGTACAGGGTATTTCGGAGTCGGGCCACTCGACTGCAACGCTCTTACTTGTTTTACTTACTTTACTGGGACTTGAACTCGGTACCTCGAAGACTGAAACAAACACACAGTGGACGGGCACCTAAGCCGCGACGAAAACACATTTGAGAATGAACGCAGTTGGTATTTTGCCGGCCTGCAAGTGCTCTACCGGGTGGCCGAGTGGATGTCTTGTTTGCTTAGAAAACGTTGAGGCCTTGGATCAAATCCCCGTAAGAGCACATTTTTCTTTTCATTTTTATCTTTTTATACCCTGTTCTCATTAAAAATTGGAAAAAGGGGATCATGAAGTTGTGCAAATGTATGTAACAGCCAGAAGGAAGCACCTCCGACCCCATAAAGTATATACAGCCGAGTCGATTTAGCCATGTCCGTCTGTCTGTCTGTATGAACGCGTCGATCTCAGAGACTGTAACAGATAGAGCCACAATTTTTGGCATGTATGTAGGTGTATACTGTACCCACATCGAGTTTGTTTAGATTTGGAAAATTCTTCCTCCATCTTTTAACAGCGAAGAACTGTATTTCTTTTGTACAAACGCGGATCTCACAGACTATAAGAGGTGGAGCCACAAATTTTTGCAAGTATGTAGGTGTATACTGTAGCCAGATCAAGTTTGCTCCAGATTTGGCAAATTCCCCACGGCGAAAAACTGTCTGAGCTTCAACAAAAGCATGAACCTAGTGATTTAATATATATATTCAGTAAGGCCCAATTTCTGTCTATTCTGTATACCACTATAAGATCCGAGCAAAACACCGAAGATATGCAAGTGCGCCTCCCCATTTATTTAAATCCATTTTAAAATAAAAGGAGTTCAAAGCTATAGAAACCAGATTACTTGGAACAGGGTATTTTGCTGTCGGGGCACTCGACCGCAACACTCTTACTTGTTTATTAGTGCAGACTTGCAACACTAACAAGTAAGACTGCTGCAGTACTAGGATACCGCTAACGGATGCCGTTAATACACTCCTGCCCAAAATTATACGACACATCAAATGAATTCTGCCTAAAATCTGATATTCTTATCTCTGATTGCATCTCGTGTTTTCAAGTAGCGGTTAAAAAAGCAAAAAAGTTCAATTTTTGTCATGTCTGCAAGTGTATCAAAATTATACGACATATTTCAAATATTGCGGCTGGTGAGAAAGATTTGGTTTCAATAAAAATTTTTTATATATCTGCTAACAATTAAATGAATTTGTAATAAAATGCCGCGTGGTCTTTTGTTATCCGACGAGGATAAGGGAAGGATAACAGCCTACAACGATGTTGGCTTTAAAGTAAGCGAAATATCGCGGAAAATCGGCCGAACACGATGTGTT
Organism: Lordiphosa stackelbergi; assembly: GCA_018904235.1. NCBI lineage: Eukaryota > Metazoa > Arthropoda > Insecta > Diptera > Drosophilidae > Lordiphosa > Lordiphosa stackelbergi. The sequence continues at coordinate 11,948 of JAEIFU010004523.1, read as the reverse complement.
ATCACCAAATTTTTGAACAGTCCGGATGAATATGGTGTGAAGCATAGCTCTAGAAGAAAACCCAAGTTGTCTGACCGCGAAAAAGTCGCATAATACTTAAAGCTAGCAATTCGTTTGCTTCGTGCTCCACACTTGCCGCATGTTGCAGTAAACCTGTGTCATCAATCATCGGAGTGCATTGTCAGAGGAGTCTTAAAAAGGCTCCGTTCTTAAAGCCGCACCACAAAACAGCAAGACTTCAATTTGTGGAAAAGAAACTTGCAGAGAAACTGGGCCTCGGTTTAAAATTTTAACTTTATTTTGTTTAAACAGCTTTGTTCAATATTTATCATTTAGATCATTTTTTCTGATGAAAAAAAATTTTGTCCTGACGGCCCAGATGGGTTTCGGCACTATTGGATAGATTTGCGTAAGGATCCACTTGTGTTTTCCAAACGCAATTTCATAGGCGGATCCGCAATGGTTTGGGGAGACTTTCATACGTCTTCAACGCTTGTTCTGTGCCTCGCAAGCTGCAGGATGAGCAGTGAGGAATACAAAATAGTATTGGAGGATCGTCTTCTGCCATTTTTGGAAAAAAATACGGAAAGAGATCTTGTTTTGTGCAAGATAATGCATCTACTCACAAGAGCAGAGAGAGCGGAGCGCTTCATAAGTGATCACCATATAAATGTTTTGGATTGGTCAGCATGCTCCCCTAACCTAAACCAAATTGAGAACATTATGGGTATCTTAGCCAGGGTGTTTGCGCCAATAACAACAAATTTGAGAATGTCGAAAGCCTCAAAAGCAAAATTTTGGCTTAATGGTCTCTTTTAGACCAAAATTTACTTACAAATTTAGTGAATTCAATGCCTAAAAGACTTTTCAAGGTAGCAAAGGCTCAAGGTATTGTTTATATACCATTATAAGAATAATATATTAACTAAATCCAACAAATTAACATGTGTCGTATAATTTTGATACACTTGCAGACAGGACAAGAATTGAACTTTTTTGCTTTTTTAACCGCTACTTGAAAACGCGAGATGCAATCAGAGAAAATATCAGATTTTAAGCAGAATTCATTAAGCTTTCATTCTGATAGTTGATTTTATCGTATAATGATTTCCCATTCTCCTACGAGGGTCGAAACTAAAATTTTCGGGGTGTCGTATAATTTTGGGCAGAAGTGTATAAAAGAATGCAATGAATCAAAATTGCTTGATTTGATCAAGAAAACGGAGGGAAAAAACCTGTTTAAAAAATGAGTTTGCCTTCAACTTAAAATAAGAACGAGATGTTCTCAAAATTCTTGAGAACAAATGTTCCAAATGTTCTTGGAATGAGAAAAAATATAATATAACGAAACCGGTTTTCAACAAAGAGATATACAGGAGAGAGAAAGAGTAAGAGCGAGTTGGCTATCTTTTTGATATCTCTCTTGTTAGCTCAACAAAGCATAAGTGGCGTAATTAAATTTTTCTGTGATTTTTGGAAAAACTTAAATGATACGAGTTAGGTGGAGAGGGTCGATGAAGCGATGTTTCTGATTCCTTTGAAATTAATGGGTGAAGGGAGAAGAAGAAGGCGCTCATATCCAGGAGTCTTGTTTCCCTTCACTTCCAATCAATAGAGGGAGGTATGTGTCGTCCCCCTTGTTCCCTATTCCACCCAAATGTGAGGAATCTGCCCACACCCGGTCAAAGTTCAATCAAATTTGTTTTCCAAATCATGTTCTCAATAATGAAATAATATCAACTCAATTTAGGATTTTGCGTTCTTAAAAAAATTGTTCTTGAAGTGAGAACATTGTACTGCATTTGTATGTCATTAAGTGAGAAGTCCTTTTTCAAAAATACAAGAAACGAGAATTTGGTATTATCTGGAAACCTGTTCTACTGAGATTTTATTAAACTCTAGATTCGGATTCAGGAGTGAATTTACATAAGGATTGACATCAAATTGAAGAGGATTAGAAAATCATTGATTACACTAGTTTACAGCCAAAAAGACCCATTTCTACAGAAATTTTTTTAAGTGTACTTTGGAATGGTGATCTCAAAAATCGATTTTAAAAATTTTTCATGGCTTCTTTTTCGAAATATGATTGTTTTCAATATTTTGGTAGGTGCTCTTACGATTTAAGCCATATCTCACTTATGAATGGTCAGATAGAGTCAAGCAAGATATGAATCGAAAGGTAATTGAACTGCCAGTAATCGCGTAAAACATTGTTTTTAAATCGGCTTAGTAGTTTGAATACAATAACCAAAAATATTTCAAAAAATCGATTTTTTGCTCGAAAATGCGAGAAATTTCATTTTTGAACGCCTGGAAAAAATTTTAAAAAATCCAAAAAAAATATTTTTATTTTTTTACTAAAGAATCGCACTTCTACGAAGAAAACCAGATAACGATTATCAAAATCTATAAACAAACACAGGAGCTGTGAACAATTTAGTGCAAAAAATGTGGTATTTTCGTGATTATTCAAAAATAAATTTCGGTTTGCTTCGACTTTTGTTTGGTTCTTGATTATAATTTTTGTTCAGGCTTTTCGCTAACTTCATTAAGTGACCAAAATACGAAGAAAAATACAAGTTAATTTTTTGTGAAAACACAATATACCCAAATCTTAATGTTATTTCCTCTACTTAATTTGATCCATATACGGTACGTGTGACCCGATTTTCCTTATCAATACCTTATTATCTTCGTAAAAGTGCGATTCTTAAGTAGAAAAAAATAAAAATAATTTTTCTATTTTTTCTAGGTGTTTAAAAATAAAATTTCTGGCATTTTTGGAAAAAAATTGAAAATTAATTTTTGAAATTATTTTCCAGTACAGTTTGGGGCCAGTACATTAAAGGTCACTGATGATCTGGTAGAGGTACCAGTGAAACAGCTGTATGACACCTAGCCTTCTTTGTGTTGTGTTGTGTTTCCTGCTTTTTGAAGTTATGTGCAAACATAACGCGACCTAGAGCCAGCGTACTATTGATGGTTTGATATTTGGTCGTTGAATCAAAACTACTTAACCGATTTTAAAACAATGTTCTATGCTATCGTTGGCAGCCGAATTACCTTTCGATTCATATCTGGCTTGACTCTACCAAACAATTATGAAGTCAGATATGGCTCAAAATGTAAGAGCACCTACCGAAAAAGTAAAAAAAAATTCATATTTCAAAAACGGAGCCATGAAAAAATTTTTAAAATTTATTTTTGAGATCACCATTCCAAACTATACTACAAAAATATTTCAGTTGAAATGGGTCATTTATTTTTTTATTTTTGTAAACTAGTGTTTTTTGTAAACTTGTGTTCTTAAAATTTTAAAAGTCTGCTGATGGGGAATTTGGGGAATTCCCGAAACAGCAACATTACTTGGTTATATTTTATTTATTTGTTGACTAATCACCGTTAACCTTGAGCTAGCTAAATCAAACTTTTGACCAAAATCAAAAATAGATTAAAGTTACTTATGTATCATTGGTCCATTGCCCTTTACCCCGCTTGTGCCTGGTTTATATTTATGTGTATATACAATACATTTATATTTCTTTGGTTATCCACTTTCTTCGGTTGCTCTTCTAATTGTAATGTCAAGTTTGGTGCCAAGATTTGTGGCTTTTTAATTTATAAATTGTTTCAATTATTATTATGATTGTATTTAAGTGCGTGCGCATAAGGGGCCAAAAAATTTACGACCCTCTAACAAGGGAGGGGAGTGGAAGGGAGACATAAATAAGTGAGTTGAACAAGCAAAGCAACCAAAAACTGTTCGTAATAATAATAATGTCGCACACACACACACAGACACACACACATTGAGAAAACTAACGAAATGGCAATTGTGAATATTAAAAAAAAAAAAACAGGAAAAAAAGGAAACAAGCCAAAGCATAGAGAAAGAAACGAAACGAAAACGGAAAGTTAGCTAAAGGCATGCCAGGCCAGGGTATAAAACACACAAGAATAAGTACTATATCCTATACAATGGCTGCACACACACACACACACACAGACAGACATACATATTGAAAATGGTAAAACCACCCTCCAAGTGCTTCACACACATACAAATATATATATATATATATATATAGCTTAATGTTTGGGCACGATTGGCAGGGAGTTGGGCTTCTAGGGGTGGGATAGGAGGGCTACGCATTCAAATACAGAAAACTGGCAAGAAGAGACGAATGTGCGCAGCTACAGCCACAGCTAAAGCGGCAACACCGTGCCATGCCGCACACACACACACACACAACACTCGCACTTACAGCGATACACATTTTATTTTATTATTCCTTTCCTTTCTTTTATTTTGTTGTATTTTTTTTTTGTTTTTTTACATTTGCGGCAAACAAAAGGTACTCATGCGCAGGATCAGCACGCGGTGCTCTGAACTCCTGAGCCTGACTGAGCCGCAGCTCAGAGTTGTCCAATGACTTGTGCTTTTTACGAGTATTCGCTCCTGCTGCCTGTCATAATGCGGCCCATACGCACAGCGGGCTCCCCCTGCCTGCCTGCCTCGCTGGGTGTGTGAAAAGTGTAGCATACTTTGCCGGGCAGCCACCGCCCGAGAAATAATTGTTTCGCCAATTTCAAGTACCGTGCATAATTTTACCAACATGATTCAATACTTTTTGCGTAAATGCCGCTGCTGCACAACAACAACAACAACAACGGCAGCAACATTATCGCACGTTGCCCTTCGTCCTTAATTCGCTACCCCCTCCGTGTTCCGTTCGAACATAAGTAAATACAAGCTAAAAGCAAATATACAACCACGACAGCGTCAACCCAACAGTCGGACAGACGGACAGACAAGCGTACAAAAGTGTATAGACAGTTGAAATGACGGGCTTGCCGGAGATATTTTCGGTTTGTTTTCTGGCTATGGATTAGAGTGGCTCAACGAAAAGGAAAAAATTAAATAAAATAAAACAAAAAGAGGAGCGAGAGAGAGGGAGAGGGCGAGAGCTTTAGACAACAGGAAAACAAAATTTAGATTCTCAAAGAGTTGCCTTTGACATTAGATCTTATGAACTGACAGTAATCAGGGGCATTAATCTTGTAAGAGCCCAAGGCTTTGTAAGGAATCATGTGTGAAGTGGCAAGGGATGGGAAATGCTTACTGGGGCAAGTCGAAAAGTGTGTTTCCCATAGGAGGGAAATGGATTTTTTAAACGCTGCTTACAGCGATACTAATTGCTTGGTTAATTAATATTTGCATACCCTCCTAAATTTTATGCTAAAAACTAATAACTTCTACAACGTTGCAAAAATGACATTTGCGATTCCCCCGTTTTTTCCTTTTTTCTTTTTATTTTTCTTTTGGGGGAAGGTAATGGCTTTGCGAAGCCTTATGGAGATATAAAAAAACGTTTACTCTAAAAAGATGAGAAAAAAGCCAATTCTAGGGGGACCAGAAAGCGTTTTATCCCTGGGTATTAAAAATTGTCACTTTTACGAGGTACAAAATAAATAATACAAAAAAAAAAAATTATAAAAATTTCTCTAAATAGCCATGATTACCGATTTGGCTTCAACTTAAAACTAAAACTATGATTCCATACGTAAATTATAAAAAAAATCCCAAATAGCCCTAAATTTAGTCAATTTTCATAAAATTTGGGCAAATTGTTTGCCTGTAGGAGTCCAATATTGACCGAGTTTGAAAATATTTCTTAAATTTTTGTCCCCGTAGAGCCCAGAAATAAAAAAAAATTTTTTACAAAAAATAATACAAAAAAAAATTGTTTTTGTTTCATGTCGATTTTTCCGGAAACTTTCACGCCTGGGGGCGTATTTTTCGACATTGAAAAATTACATTTCAAACTATCGTATTTTATCCTTACAAACCGAGTTTCAAGTCACTCTGGTGAAAAAATAATATTTCTTGGGTGAAGAATTTTCCGGCCATTTTCGTCATGGGCAGAGTTTCTAAAATTGGGAAAACACGGGTCGAATTAATTTGCTCAAGTCAATAGGATTAAACAAAATATTTGCTATACAAACTTTTTCTACGTTTTTCCGCACTTATTGTTGAAATTTTTTTTAGATCTTTGAAAATGAGTTTGAATCTGATCTGATGGTAAATAAAAGGTTTTATACAACAGTTTTCCGTGCATTTTCCACATTTCCTAACATAATTTTCAAAAATTCGATCTCAGTACACTTGGCCCTCGCTTAACACGGGGGTTACGTTCCTAGAAAACCTTGTGTTAAGCGAAACATGAATTCAGTACAAAATAAAAATAAGGGGTTACGTTCCTGAAATTTCAAATTGGCAACAAACTAATTTTTTTATTATTCAAATTTGGTCTGTCTTTATTAAAGCTTAGTACTCAGACAAACTAAATCGCTTTCGCTGGGTGTCAACTCAACAAAATTCCGACAGGCCTTCTACGCTCGGTCGAACTCAGTCAAACTAATATTTCCGTTCGTACCCATCGGAAATCTCGTAGTGCCGCTAACTTGACAGGCACAAACAGCTGATTCAATTCCGATGGGGTGGTAGTAGAAAAAATTGTTTGTAATTTTTCCGACACCCACCCGTCGGAATGTCAGCAGCAAAAGTTCGACAAAAATCGTCGATTGGCATAATTTGAAATCAATGGTAAGATTTTGCATTGCCCATGACTTCTACATTCCATATATCCTCCACAAATCCCTAAATATTTGCAAAAACAATTAACTAAATTCAAATGCAAGCAAATCAGAGCAGTGAGACCGTTTCACGCTTGTGGTATTTTGATGAAGGGTGGTATTTTGGCGTTGAACAGTCACACTGCATCGTCCGCTGGATAACCCATCGGAATAAGTTGTCAATTTAGCTAGCGGAACGGGTAAAATTGCTTTAGTTTAAAACGAACGGGAACTCAAAGACTTATATACAAGCATTGGCTTTACTTGAAAGTCATCAGGCGCATTACTACACACAAAAGTGTAAGACGATCTTTTGTGCCTTAGTACTTTTTTTTCTTCGATGAAAAAGTTCGATTTGCATTTTTTCCAGCAAAGTCCAGTTTCATCACATGAAACTTGGTCAGGCAAAAATCCTTTCAAGAACATGAATTTTTGGTATGTGGTAGCACTCCAAGCGATGCTTCCTTTAAGTTTAATGCTATGAATTTAATGCTATGAATGAACCATCCAGTACTAGCAACGAAATCTATGCTGGAACAGAGCTCTCCATTTTGCTTGAGCAGTTCATAAATCTTGAGTGCCTTTTCATGGCTTAAAGGCATTCATTTTTTGTAGCTATCGTCAATCCAAATGCTAAGTGCTCTTTCCATTTTCTCCGAAATAGGTGCCCATGCTCTACTTGTAAATTTTTTTAGATATAGATGACCTAATCCTTCCTTTTTGATAGTGCGAACTGTTGCCTCATTCAATTCAAGACTTCTTACAACTTCCATGGCAGATTGCCCCAAGCTGTACCAGCTTTGGATGAAACAAGCACAAAGGCACTAACGCATCAATTGACAGCAAAAAAATATCGATATTTTGCAATCGTGTTAAAATTGTAACGGTGTAAAAGAGCAAGTTCGTGCTAAAAGAGTCCGTGTTAAGCGAGGGCCAAGTGTACTCACTTTCAGCATTAGATAAAACTACTGTGAAAAACTTATCTTTCTTTTCTTATAGTTTGGGCTGTGCGGCAGTCACCAGTGAGCCAATTAGTCAGGTTGAACTCTTTTATATATAAATACACTAGCATATAACCCGCCGCGCTTTGATGCGCCTTCAATAGTATACAACCAAGGCACACCCACTTCCCACCCACTCTTCGCCCAATTCTTACCAACTTTCCACAAAGTTTAAAAAAACATCCCACTCACCCCCCACGTACCACCCACATTTCACCAACTTGTCACCCACATACCACCGACTTCCCGCCCACTTCCCGCCCACATCCCACCCACTACCAGTCCACATCCCACCCACTTCCCATCTACATCCCACTCACATACCACCCACATCCCTCCCACATACCACCCTCTTCCCGCCCACTTCCTACATACCTACATACCACACACATCGCATCTACATCCCACCCACATACCTCCCACAACCCATCTACACATCCCACACACATCCCACCCACATCCCACCCACCCACCCAGGCCATTTCCCGCTCACATCCCACCCACTTCCCATCTACATCCCACCCAAATCCCTCCCACATACCACCCACTTCCCAGTGAGCATCCCGGCGGTATTTCCAACATCGGAAAATGAAAACACAAATGAATTCTCATTTCGACATAACAAACCGAGTTTCAAGTCGGGTGAAAAATAGTATTTTTCATGCAAAATTTACCGGGTGTTTTCACGCGTGGGGGCGAATTTTCCGACATTGAAAAATCAAATTTCAAATTATTTTGTATTCTACCCTTACAAACCGAGTTTCAAGTCAATCGGAACAAAATATTTTTTTCATGCCGAATTTTCCGGGGAATTTTCCGAACGTCAGGTCAAAATTTTCCAACAGCGAAAATAACATCTCAAATTATTTCGTATTCTGTCCTACAAACCGATTTTCAATCCAATCAGATGAAAAATAGTTTTTCCCTTCAGAATTTTCCGGGAATTTTCCGACCGTTAGTTTTCCAACATGGGAAAATCGCATTTTAAACTATTTCTTATTCTGGTCCTTACAAACCGATATCAAGCCAATCGAACAAAAAACAATTTTTTGCATGCAGAATTTTCCGGCCATTTTCCTCGTGGTACGTACAAATGTTTAGTGAGATACGGTTTATTCCTTGGACCATCTTTTGATGAAGAACATAGGTGTAGAAAAAATATTAATGCTTAACTTAGGGATAAACGTATGCACAAATCATCAACCTTGTAAATGCGTTCAAGAGGTTTGTCATCAATCGATAGTCGATAAATACGGCTTGTGTCGATGTAAAGTCATCATATACTTTTCGCGGGTTTAGTGGCGGGCAATTAACCGAATCTGCGCAGAGAGTCCAATTTAAGAATGTGGGGAGACCTTGGAACTTTATAAATCAGAGAGGTTTAAGGTCATCGTACATCAAGGAATACATAAGGGATGTCGTCAATGCAAAGACTAAAAGAGTAAACTATGACTACCCTGATGAACTCTGGGGAGTACGCTGATGGACTTAGAAACGGATACGTTGGGAACGGTCTGTCAAATAAGCCTTTATCCAGTTAAGAAGGCTCGGAGCCAATCCAAGTAGATACAATTTGTGAAAGAAGAAATCAGGATTGACGGAGTTAAAAGCCTTTCTAAAATCTGTATAAATTACATCAGTTTGCAGTTAATTATTATAACCCATATTCACAATAGACTCAATGTGGCCGGTGTATAGCTCAGCGGTTAATGTGCTGGCCTGCTGTGCGGGAGGTCGTGGCTTCGATCCCGCCTCGAAACATCTAATAAAAAAGTTTTTTTCATTCTTTAGAAAATAGCTTTAACATCATCCGGTCACCTTCACCAGCTATTGGCGCCAGCTGTGAAGTACCGATCCATTAAAAAGCTTCTCGAAACTTTGCCGTTCGGATTCGGAGTTAAACTATGAGTCCCTTTCTCTTATGCGAAAAATTATATGCACACAAGCCAAGAGATTGAGAGAAGCTTGGCATTGCCGTTTGAGGCTGTATAGCCGGCAGGAGTGCTGTATTTGAGAAGTAATAAGCATTGATAGCATTAATATATACTGTAGATTTAGATCCCTTCTTAGAGAAATAGGAATGACACACGATCCATTCGTTGGGAAACTCACCTATTTCAAGATTGAAAGCGGCAAGCATAAAGAACTAGCACAATTTTAAAGCACACAGATTGGTACATTATCAGGTCCGGAGGTTGTAATTAAACGAATACATGAAAGCAGACACTATAAATCCAAAAGGTATATGGATAAGGATACGGGTTTAAGGTGCCAAAACTTGTCGATGATATAGAATAGGATGACAAACTTTGAGAATTGTTAGTAAACAATTTCCAATAGCACAAAGTCCGGAGCGAGTCTGTGGGAAAAGTTCCTTTCTTAGATGGATTAGAACTTGGAACTAATGAAACAAAGTTCAGAGCGTAGTATGCTCAAGGTTTGAGGTCAAATTTTTGAAATTTATGTTACTTAATCAAGCAAATATGGGTTATTCGCGTGTGTTCCATCTCTAGAGGTTTTCAAACGTTACCATTTCATTTAAAGCTTTTGCCAATAGGCTTAAGGTCATGATCAACAGAGATCAACGTTAAGGTCAAAAATCTGTTGGAGCTTACTTAAACACAAATGGAAGCGAGTTTATGTCTGTTAAGGTACCAAGAAACTCTACACAAAAGTTGAGCATTCAGAAGGCATTCACATAGGACACTCAGTCCGCTGGAGAATAATAATTTTTTAATCATTTTCCTTTTAGTTTGCTCTACTTTGATACAAATCTCCCTTGGAAATTCAAAACAATTTTCCCCCCAACACATAATAATTTGACAACTTTTTGAATTGACATCTACCATACTTACTGCTGGCTCATTCCCTACAATTATCCCTTATTATGACAGGCAATTTCCTTACCAAAAACAGAAACAAAAATAAAAACTTTATCCGTCTAACCATCTATCCATTTATCTATCTCGATCTATAATGACAACTTGTACGCGCCAACAACTGCTTAACCCAATTATAATGCCCACACTTATGGGTGTGCACAATTTCAAGTGTTTTAGAGGGACAGCAGGACTTGGACTGGGACCACCCTTATTGTCTGCTTACGCACTATACATCAACACTCACACAAACATACCAACAAATAAACACAGCTCAAAGAGCATGACGCTATGCCTCAGACTCATTTGCGTTCCGTATTTGGGATTTTGGACTTTCGTTTCAACCGAGGGAGTAGGAGGAGGGGCGGCAACCGAAATGCTTTTGTCTAACTTGAGTGAATTATGGTCAGCGGTCGGTGGTCGTCGGTTGGGCATCGGTTGTTGGCTGTTTCGGACGATTTCCGTACAATTTGCCATAGCCAGTTGTTGTTGTTGTTGCTGTTGCTGGAGCGGAGTCGGCGTCGGCTGTTGCTTTTTTGGGCAAGTTCGCTCAGGGAGAAACAGTTGAAACGCATTATACGAACGCCGATCTGCGGTCACAAACTACTTATGGATTCAATTGAGCATAACCGAGGGGGTGTAGGGAGGGGTGGAGATGGAATGGGATGGGATGGGATGACACACCACTTGCGGCAGCTGACGCTAAAAATAATGCCACCAAAATTAAAAGAAATGTTTTTAAATTGAGATTCTGCCCTTTGCACAGTGGTTTTTTTTTTACTTACCTAAGATGCAAAGGGTATAAGAAGTTTGGTAAAAATAACATATTTTATGCCTAGCTAAAAAAAAAAATTAAAAAACCCCATAACATGACGTAGCAACTGGGAATGTTGAGCATTAAGTGGAACCTAAATCTTGATCGCGTCGGGACCAAACAAATCTGAGAGGGTTTTATGGTAGTGTAAAAACCTTTTCTGCCGTTTCTAGAATTCCTCTAGAATTACCACCAACCCTTCAATATACTGGATAAGGTCTAATTTGGTTGCCTTGTATTATCGAACTTAAGGTTTTCTTTCGTAGCAATCTTTATGCCTATATTTTCAATGCATTTGAAATGTCTATCAAAAGCGTTTGACTATGGTCGAATACGTACGCTTCCAAAAATCCCTGAAACACGCTATTTTTGTATTGCCATGTTACAACTTAACCTTGCCCTATTGAAACACGTAATACTCCGAGTTTGGACATGATTTACAACAAGGCTTCAAACCTCTAAAATTTTGCAGAAGGTTCGGTCGGGTTTGGTCCCTTAAAGGTTCGGTTCGCGGTCCGATTTTTGGAACTCCTGAAACCAAGATTTTGGTTCGAACCTCGGTTCGCTTGAATATAAAATAAAATTTTCGGTTTATAAATACTTATTTGTTTAAAT
>JAEIFU010004522.1:0-13420 GCA_018904235.1 Lordiphosa stackelbergi | reverse complement strand
CTCTTCAAAACAAACCAATATTTTCATATCCTGACATTATCATAATTATTTTTAATTACACAACATAAACTAGGAACTAGGCAAATGTTGATCAATTTTGGCCACTTGAGATTTGGTTGTGGTTTAATGTTTAATTGAGAATCCGTTGGTTTGTTACTTCAAATGGCCGCTGCTTGACGACGATTCCATCTCCAGACCGTCGCATCATCACACACATAGACCAAAACGCTGGCATCCCGGGAGAAGGCAATTTGCCGTACGGTGGACACACTACGCTGATTATGCAAGGTGGTCATATGAGCTCCTTCCGGATCACTGGGATCCAATTCCCAGACATAAACTTTGCCCTGTTGATTGCCCAAGGCAATCACCTTCTGCCAGGGATTGAAACCAAAGCGTACAAACCAAATCTCACACTCGTCGTACTCAAATTCCGCTATTATGGTGCACGAGGAGTCACTGGGTTTCACCTGTTCGAAGCTCTGATGCAATTGTCCCGGCTTCCAGCACACTATGGCATTCTCACACGATTTGGAGAGTACAAAATTGCCAAACCATTGAACACAATCGACATAATTGCGATGTATATCCCGTGTGGAGAAGTCGGGGAAATGCTTGGTAACCGTGGGAAATGGTAGAGTCGACTTCTCCTGACTGAACGAGTGTGAGAGTTCGATTTTATGCTGAAACTCTGGAGTATTCAGGCACCAGAGCTTCAGGAATGATCCATGCCGCTGGAGACAATGCGATCGCCACGCATATTAAAGTCAATGGACAGGACCTCATCGCGATGTCCCTCCACGCCACCCAAAATGGCAATGCAGACATGAGTCTGTATGTTCCACAGGCGAATGGCATGATCTTTGCTGCCCGAGAGCAACAATTGCAATTTATGCGGATGGAATTTGAGCTCATTGATGGCCTGGCCATGTCCTATATAGTTGCCCACGGCCTCGTTTTGTTCGATATCAATGACACGAATAACGCCACGATAGCCAGCGGCAGCCAGGAGTGGGGCAGAGGTCTTGAGATCATAGGACCAGGCGCAAGTATAAAAGACTTCGTCCGGCTGCAAGGGAAGACTTTACTTGATGCTTTTTGTTATTGTGCTGGGCTCAACTCACATCTGGATCGGCATAGCAGTGTAGTAGATTCAGGCCACCCTTGCGTGGACACTCGTAGACGGTACAACGATTGCTGCCCGCTGTGGCAAACACCTGTGGCTCTTCCTTGCCCAGCAGAGTGTTGAATGTAACGCCAAATATGTTGGCCCCATGGTTTTCCTTAACATAAGTGCTTGAAGTATAATGGGGGAAGCATTAATTAGGATTTTTATTTATTTAATTAGATTCGAAGCAACCAGGACGGAGGAACTTACTCGTATTTGTAGGCCGCACCTGTTTTGGGTTTGGATTTGGAGCTACGTTTACCACGTCGTTTGCTTCGGCTGCTGGATGAGGGCGATTTACTTCTCGATGTGGTGCTATTGGTGGTATAGCTGGCAGATTCATCCTGAACCAGAGGAAAGGTCAATGAAAGTGGAGGGATTAGTTGAGTAAGTTTTTTTAGCGTTGGAATTATCTAAGCTGCCTGGAAAATTTCTCCCTCACAGCTCACACGCGCTCCGCTTTGTACCCACTCTCTCGCTTACTTACCCCAGACTCCTCCGATTCGGCTTCATTTTTCACCTTCACTGTTCATTTCGTTCACTTGCACTCGCTTTCATTCGCACAATTAATTGTTTAATAAACAAATTGTGTGTTTTTTCTTTCTTTTGGCGGCAACAAACAGTGTGATCTTAAACGGAGATCGCTTAAATGCCTTTAATTACATTTACCAAACTACAGTATGGTCATACTCTGGCACAGTGCTGCCCATGGCCAATCAGAGTAGTGTGCTATCGGTTTATCGATAAGTGGCGCTTACATTTAAAATTACATTTAAAATTACGATTTGCTCAACTGACATTTACATGCTTAAAAACAAACGTTACATTGGGCTAGGGGAGGGGACAATCGTACACATGCCATGAAATTCAAGTGTGTAAACAAACATTTACATATTTATATACATTTATTTGCAACTTTTCTTGTTTTTTGATATATTTTTGCTTTAAGTCGTGACACAAAAATCCATAAAATTCTGAGGCATTAAAATGATAAGATTTTTGGCTAAAAGGAAACAAATTCTTACATGACACAGTTTTCTAGCTTGTTTTTATCAAAGTCGAATTCATTGAATCATAAAGAACTATACTCAGATTAGATAAATTTTTAGTTTGGTCCGATATTTCACATGAATAGAAACAATTTCATACAAAAAAGATGCCTTTTCAAACGTATTCAGACTTCAAAGCTGTACAAAATTGTTTCTATTCATGTGAAATATCAGACCAAACATAACATTTATCTTATCTGAGTATTGGCCTTTAGGAATCTGGACCGAAATGGGAAGGGGTTCGGCCTAAAGGTGGGAATTTTGAAATTTTCTTCATAATTAAATTGATTACCATAAAACAAGCTGATTTGGCCCAGTGTTGAGAAATTTTTTTAAAACCCTTTATTTCGTGTAGCACCAGAGTATCTAGACATATGAAATATTAATTTGTTAGTGATTGAGAATTGAAAAAATATGTGACCTAAACTGAAAGAATTTTTTGGTACAAATAAAAGAAAAATATAAAGAGATGGTTTTGGTAGTTCGCGTTGTAGAGCCACATTTAAACTTTTCCTTGTCTTTCCTTTAACCTTAAAGCCAATTACCAAAAAGTTTTAGAAAAAAATCAAAAATTCGGTTCATACCGAATTCAGTTCGGGGGTATTCTCCAAGTTCACCGGGTTTTTTAGATTTTCTTTTTATTATTTTTTTTTGCTTGGATATTTGAGAATATCGCCCCAAAAGGATTTTGGAATTCGAAATACTTTAGAAGATATAGCCATTTTGGTCGAACAATGTCTTCGCTAAAACAAGCAATTTTCAAAGTACTTCAAATTTTAAACGCATGTATCTCGAAACTACGGCCATGATATCTCCAGTTACACTGAACCGATCTTATACTTCAAAGTGAAATCGACGCTCAATTGTCACCATTCTGGTTTGACCCTCAATCAGGGTACGAATTGCTGACTGAATATTAGCAATAGTCTGAACTTTTGACTAAAAACTAAACTATCATTTAGTCAATTTTTGTAAATCGACTACGACTATTGACTTGACTTTAGAAACATTTCATATTAACTGAAAATGAAATAGTTGTTACAAAATATGATTGCATCAAGTAGGCTTTGGAATATGAACAATAACTAAACAAAATGTTAGTCATTAGTCGCTTTGTAACATTTGACTAATGAATATTTAGTTGTTTTAGTTGACTTGACTATCGACTGAGTAGTCGTTTCGATTATGTTGTCAAACATTGTTGTGATTTGATTCCACACAATAAACAATTCTTACTGTGTACTCAGTCGATAGTCAAGTCATCTGAAACAACTAAATATGTATTAGTCAAATGTTACAAAGCAACTATTAACAATCATTTTATTTTAGTTTTTGTTCATATCCCCAAGCATACTTTATCAAATCATATTTCATGACAACTATATCATTTCCAGTTGAAATGAATTGATTCCGTAGTCGTAGTCAAAAAATCATTTTAGTTTAGTCAAAATGTTAGTCATTTCTAACCCTGCCCTCAATCATAATTAAAAAAAAATTTTAGTTTTTTTTACACTAAAGGGCGGTATCCACGGCTCGCGAAATGGCCGCGAAATGAAAAACTCCATATAAAAAAAACAGCTGCGTAATTTGTTCGTGAGGCCGTTTCATAATCGGTTTCCACTTTTCGGGATAAAAAGCTTACGTTTGCCGCTACGTTATGTTAAATAAATAACGTAGCTTTAAGTGCTGTTAACGCCTTTTTTTGTGGCGACGAAACGAAAATAGGTTTTGATTCTAGTTTGTGCGGGTAAGACAACAACAACAACAAATTAAAAATGAGCGCAGCAAAAAAAGACTCCGGCAGAAAACGTCGCCTAATGACAAAAATGTAATTAAAGTAATACTTTATAGTTGTAAAACAAGCTCCCGCTATTGCTTGGTGCTTTTATAGCCACTTGTTTGCCATCAATTGCTCCAATGCAGTTCGGAAAATTCCAAATCTCCTCGAACTCCTTGGCGTCTTGCAGCACCCTTACTCAATGGAGCTATCTCATCCTTCAGCTCCGCGCAAATGGCATCACATACTTTGTCAATAAGGACGCCCATCCTAGACTTGCTGATCCGATATGACGAGGACACATGACGTTGTATATCTCCGGACGCCAAATACCTATTTTCACAACGTAGAATAAGTCAACGAACTTAAGTTATCTCAACAGCGCCCATCCTTACTCCAAAACTACTGCCAATTTCAATTGAGGTGGAATGCAATCCGGGCGAGACATGCTCTTGGACATCAAGTGTGCTTCTAATATTTGGAAAAGCTTTCCGAAGCATGTGTAGCTCATATGAAAGTTCTCGTGAAAGACTTCAGGATTTTGAATCATGTTCTGAGACTAAAACCAATTCTTTGTAAATTATCCATTCAAAATTCTAGGCATAACTTCTTACATCTTTGAAATAGCGCCCCTTTTCACTTCTCTCGCGCAGATATGGGTTAACCCAGTATCTGTGCTTCCTCTTTTTCCTCTGTTGCTCCTCTTCCTGCCACTCCACAAGGGTGGCGGCCAGATTTGCCACATTAAGTTGCAGCAATAAAAGTTCGCTTCAATAGTGATATTAGTTAATAAGAAATCAAGATAGAAAATATGCATAATTATGCACCTTCTTACAGGCGCATATGTACTTCTGTAACCATCATTGATATATCTTTATTTAAATTTTATTAAATTATTTTGATTTGTTTACGAACTGGTTTTTTTAAAACACCGCCAATGCAGCGCAAGGTTACTTTGAATCGTTTATCGATAGAAAAAATGGTGTTATCGTGTTAATAGCAGTGGCTTAGCAGACTCTGTAGAGTATCTGCGGAATATCAACTTTTTCACGAGAGATTTTTCGCGAGCCGTGGATACCGCCCTAAACTACAAAAAGGGCCCAAAATCGAATTTTTATTTTTTAATGGCCGCCAATTTGTCAAATAAAATTACAAAATTTTTTTAGTGATTTAGACCAGAATGACATTTTAACTGATTACAACCCCGTTTTTAGTTTTCATTTCACATAACCTGGAGACGTGGAATCATGGCCGACAGCACTATACCTTTTTTTTTGACACCCACTTTGACAAACGAAACATTTTCGATTCGTTTCGGTTTGATTCCCTAGCCACTTCGTTGCAAGTTGGGAACAAAGTGGCGGAAAACCCGAAAAAAATTATTCATGATTGTCATGATCGTAAAGTTACATTAATTATTTGTCGAACAAGCTATTTTTTGTTTAAATCTGTAGTAGGGGTGCATTGCATAATTTCATTAAAATTTTTTTAAAATTTCATTGTAAAAGGGCATAGCCGAATAAGCCTGGGAAAACTGCCCCAAAAAGATATTGAATCAGGGATGGTAGCTATTATCTAGTAAGTTACCATTCACAGTAACGTTCCTGACTTCGTCATCTTTAAAAGAGTAAGGTCCAATGATGCCACCGGCCCATAATCCACACCAAACAGTGCATTTTTCGGGATGCATTGGCAGTTCTTGCATTGCTGCTCTTATCACCAAATAGTGCAATTTTGTTTGCTTACGTATCCATTCAATCAGAAATGAGCTTTGTCGCTGAACACAATTTTCTTCATCCAACTTTGCCAGCGCCCATTTACCAAAAGTTCAATTCTTCAATTTTCGCACCAGCTTTATTTTAAAAGGTATTACCCAAATTCTTCCACAAAAATTTTCCATGTAGTGGAGTAACAGGGGCCCAATTGCTGCGAACAGCGTTGAATCGATATTACACGATCATAAACAACACTGATGGATTCAGCTTCGATATTTTCTTCTGTCCGCAATCTACGTATTCGTGGGTGGTTCAATGTCCAATAATGTAAATTTGGTGCGAAATTTAGTCACAAGATTCCGAATAAAAAAACAATTTTTCATCCGATTAGATTGAAATTCGGTTTTTAAAAGAGAAAAAAAAAAATATTTTAAATGTGATTTTCCAATGTCGGACATTCCGCCCCTTGCACAGTGGGCGATTTGGCTGATTTAGCGTAAGGAAACAAAATTTTCAATATAATATACATATTTTGGTACTTCATTTTGTTTAATCTTCATCTCTATCTTCGTCAATAATGGTACATTCACCAGTTGTTTTAAATATATTTATCAGCATCTCGGCATGGCTTAATTAGAACCTGGTAAGTTTTTTCGAAAAGGACTTAAAAAATCTTACTGCTTACTGCGGCTTCAGTACCGTTCCAAAATCGAAAATTGCTGAATTGCTCAATTGAAAAGTGGATAATAAAAGCTTCAAGTGGTTAAGTAATAAGCAGCTTCTTATTTTACAGGTAATATATAAGATTCTAAACTACGTAAATACGTACATGAAAATATATACTTTTTTAACTTAAAAAATTAAAAAAATATACGTCTTAGCTGGGAGCAATTAAACCAACTGATGGATTCTTTACTTTCAATGAGAAATTCGACTGGCCGTACAAAGGAAGAGGCTTTAATAATATTTTTATCCAAAATGTGACTTGGCTGTTGCCACAACGAAACAATTGCTAATCTCTTTGGAATAGCCCAGCCGCAAGTGGTTTCTCAATATGTAAAAGAAGTAGCAACGGCTTTTTAAAATGATATACTAGCAATCTTTGGGTTGAATGCAGTATTCAGATTAATTGTTACGGCAAATACAGCAGAAATAACCAAATCGCTATTAAGAGTGGGTGATGATAAATTTGTGATCATTTGCGATGGAACATATATCTTCCATCAAAGAAGCACCAATAACAGCTACCAAAAGAAATCAAACTCAGGTCAGAAGATAGTTCCCTTATGCAAGCCATTTACAATTTGCACCAACAATGGTTATATTATTGACATGGCAGGACCATATACTGCCAATGTAAGTGACGCAACAATTATAAAGCAGTTACTACATGATCAGAACGGACTTGAAAAATTGCTTTAGCCAGGAGATATAATTTTTGTTGATCGAGGCTTTAGAGATGCTGTTACGGATCTCGAAGGAAAAGGCTATAAAGTTCGTATGCCAACTCTGAAGGGAAAAAGAAATCAGTTGCCGACCTTGGAGGCAAAACAATCCCGGATCGTCATCAAAATTAGGTGGGCATTTGAAGCTGTGCACGGAATTTTAAAACAAAAGTATCAGCAGATAGCGTGATGCTGTCAAATTTATTTAAAACAACTGGTGAATGTATCATTATCAACGAAGATTGTGATGAAGATTAAAACAAAATGAAATACCAAAATATGTATATTTTTATGTTTTTTTATTAATTTGACCTTGTTGCACCACTCTTAAAAATCTAAGTTTTTTTTATTAATTAGGGTTGGTCAAAGAACACATCAACTGTAAAAATTCCGTGGTATTGTCAAAACTGGAAAGTGGTCATTTTAAATTTTGAAAATTTTGACCACCGTTTTTGGACCAAAGGAGTAAGAGTAAAAATTCCTGAATTTTGTAACGAATAACTACGTTAAATCTTATCAAAATTCAATCAACAGATCATGGTAAAACGTGATGTAAGACTAGATATATCGATATTTATGTTTTTGCATTTCTGCAGATTACTCGTCAATCAATAGACCTATTAATCAAAATTTGGCATACATACCCTCCTAGATACCCACCTAGATAATAGCTATCATCCCTGATTCAAAATATTCAAAAATCGGGGGTTTTTCAGGGGTTGGGGGGAATACACTATTAAAGGATAACAAAAATCCCTTAAATTTTCAAACAGAAAAATAATTCTAAACGTGGTGTTCGAGCAAGTTTAATCTCTGCTGAGGTTTGAAATATGCTGAAGTATCTTGCACTTGCACAGTCTACATCATCGTGGGGAATCAAACCGAAAGCGGAACTGGAACCGGTACCAAAACCGATATTTCAAATTTTTAAACGAGAAACGATATTTTTTCCTCCCTGGAATAAAAAAAAAAGATCGGATAATAAATAGCCGAGTTAAAAAATATTGCATGCTTTTGGCTTACCCTTCTCAGGAAATCATTTCTTCCCTGAGTAACAGCTATATCGAAGTCGCTTGGGGACGACTTCAAACTTACGATCACGTTCTTTTATTTGTTTTCAGTGTAAGTTACAATTTTTGAATACTTTTTTCAATTTTCCAACACTGCAATTATTATTTTATGTCTCTAGATACTCTGGCGCCCGGCTTATCGCAATTTAAAAAAAGTTTACTAATAAAAATTCGGCATAAAAATAACCCTAACATTTGACCGGATCAGTTTGATTTATCAGTTCAATATCCGTCTTTAGCCCCTTACTTTATCGGTCTACACCCTTTAAGCTTTAATTTTTCCAAAAATTTAAAATGGAATTTGATTAAAGAACAATCAGGGTTGTCCTGAAAATCTCAACAGGTATAGTAAGGTGCATGGGGCAACATTTTTGTGGTATTTTATTTCTGGTTTTTAGACCTTTCGGTGCTCTTACAAAATATTTAGAATTTGTATTGTTATTTATTTAATTTGGATATTTTGGTCTCGTAAACAGCAAAATATTTTTTTAATTTTTCAATTTTAAAATTACGTTTTCAAGTTCAATTTGAAGCCAATTTCAGTAGCTCCTTTGGTCGATTCGTTTTATTCAAGTTAATTGTGCGCTAAATTTTTGTGTCACGCTTGGCACTTTGGCAACTTGAGCAGCTTACGAAGGGGGAGGGTATATAGAATTATATTTACATAGTTAAAGCGAGCAAAAAGTTTTTATTTTTTTCAAAAAGGGTAGGACAGAGAGGCTAGACAATAGTTTACAGCAGAAAAACGCAGACAAAAGTCAATAGACAGAGGGAGTTAGAAATAGAGAGAGAATGACAGAAGAAAGAGAGAGAGACAGAGGTACAGTTTCTTTTTTAGGGGCTGTGTTTTTGGTTAACGCAAGAAAACTCAAGTTTTAAACAAAATCAAACAAAATGCAATAAAAAAAATTAAGAAAATAATTCTTGAATTTAGACTTAAGTTAGGTTTAAGCAAACAAATTTGTTTCAAGTACGTTTTATTCGTGGACATTGATCTCTGCCCAGACCGGTGTACGCAGGCGTCTTTGTCGCTGAACGGTAACGGTCGCTTTATTACTGCAACTGCTACTGCTGGAAACACTTGGAGCCGCATCGGAGGGAGTGGGGGCAAGAGCACTTGTGTCTGTCCCAGCAGCCGGCTTTGTGGGCTCTTCCATGACCGACTCGGTGACAGTTTCGAGAGCTGGCACTGTTTTTGTCACCTCATCCGGCTGCCTTCAGGCGGCGGCCCAGTCGGACCACTGTGGGTTTGCGGTGCCAGCGAGACACCTTTGGTGCGAGTCTCTATGCTGGCTGTTGTGAGTCCTGCTCCTGCTCCTTTTGCAAACTGCAGCTGGAGCTGGAGTTGTTGTTGTCCTGCTGTTGACTGCAGTTCAAATTCCTGCAGTTACTACTGCAACGTGGCTTTGAGGTGGTGGACCGCTGCAGGTACGTGGCCGACGACGACAAGTGTTTTTCGCACAGCAGTTGGCAGTGAGTAACAGCGAAACCGGTACAGACAACAATTTGTTTTTTTTTTCGTATTTTTGGTATTGTTCAAAATATTGGGTAAGCAATAGAAAAGAAAAAATATATAAATAGAGTACATCAGTTTGAGAATTTGTAGTATTAAGATTAGTCCCTAGAAAATGGCAGCATCGGTAGAGACCCAAAGGACGCAACGACGCAACTCACTTGGCTATGTAAATCGAAGAGTTGTGTCAGGGGGAGGGGTTGGTGGGCTAGTCTGTGTAAATAATTCATCTAAAACTCACACCAGGATACCGTGTGCTGTCCCTATACACATGCAGATGACATTGGGGAAGGATTTTAATTGAATGTGTGATAAATAATAAAAAAATGTATTGCACGAGCGGTTTGTTTAAATATGGAAAATGTATCATGGTATGCAAAATAGTTCAAAACATGGACACAACACATTTTGGCTCGACTTTGAGGTTGCTAAAGCTTATTCTGTTACTGGTTAAAATAGTTGTCTAAAAGTCTGATAGTTAAATTGGTTGCTTTTTCACAAGCTCAAATTTTTTCGCAACTCAAATTTCAAACTCATTTCTGATTATATTTTTAAACACATTTTTGAACTCAAAAAAGTTAAGCGGAGACTAAAATTCTCTAAATAATCAAAGATATCTGGTTAGCCGGCGTTTTCTTTGATCAAATTATATTATTTACATATGAAATCATAGTTTTCGTATTAGCAAATTTTTTGCCTGTGAGACCTGAGCTTTAGTTTTCCAAAAATTATTTAAGCTCTGAAATTAAGATTTAGTGGATGTATGGAGTTCGGTATTTTCCCTAATCAAAATCGTTTCTAAGCCAGATTAAACCGATTCAAAAGTAGTTCAGAGTCATATCTCAAAATTTATTAAAGCCATCAGCTTAAAATTTGTTGCTTGGGTTGGCTAGTACGGAGTTTATAATTTTCCGAACCACCTTGAACCGGTTCAATTGGAGCAAATCACTGGTCGGACTCGCCGTGACGCACAGTGTAAGATTTTGCCAATCTAGGGGGACTTAATTGAAAAAATAATTATTTTTAAGAATAAATTAGCTTTTATTAAGTCATATATAAAAAAAAAAAAAAAGGTAAAAAAAAAAAATTTTGTTCAGAAGATAACGGGTTTTAAACCGGTGCATTTAAAGCAGAGCGGACAAACAAACAAAACGTTAACGAACCGTTCGCGAAAGCTAAGAAACTATTCATATCTTTTGTAGCTGTTACTATAGTCAGGGAAAACGAAACCACTAACTTTATATTGCCAAAGAGCGCAAACGAAACGATTGGAATATTGTTCTCTTGACAGCTGCACTGCCTTGGAACGTTTCGGTACGGAACGTATACTAAGAAATCGTTTGCGGAATGATCGGCTTATAGTTCTACTTCAGCTGCTGAAGACGAATAAGCATTCAAATAATGAGGCAAATGCAAGTAGCAAATGCAAATGAAGTAAGCAAAAGATTCATATGTCGAAACAAAACAACTCTTATTGAATTATTTGATTCATTTTAATTCAAAGATTCGTTGAGTCAAAGTTAACCTGCCAGGGATTCTTGTCATCTCAATATATCTCGGTCTCACATAGGTTTCAGTTCGTGTTAACAGTGTTGATTTCGTTATGGATTACCTATTAGTTTTGTTATTTTAAAAAAATGGAGAACAAAGTTCTTGTGACTGTAGTTTATAATAAGTTTAAAATTGCACATGAAAATAGTAAAAATATATTTTATTCATTATAAATATGTACCTAAACTTATATAATAGTTAATTATTATTAAGGTACAATGCTAGAGGGCTTTCGACTTGCAGTTAGATGATGCGATAATACTTCTGAATTTTCCAAAAGAATAACAGCTGTTACGGGCAAATAAATAAGAATCGCAATATCAATATTTTTATCCTCCTTAGTGTTTTTCAGGATTTACTGATTAGTCAGCCACGGAAATGGTTTAAAAAATCTTTTGACTGATATTCTTTACCATTGGTCATCCATGGTTTTTTTCCATCGCGTTGAGTATTGTCATTAATCATGAATATATAAGTGTGTGGTCATTTGTCGCCTTGCAATTCTGTTTTCTTAAGCACTTAGCGGTTTTTTACCATGGAGGTTCCTTCAGCTTTTTAATTGCGCTTATACAATTTCCCTTACAAATTTTCCTCTTGGTTAGCTGTGATGTTTGTTTGGCATATTAATATTTTGAACCTCTTTGGTAATTTTCCGCGATTTAATAATTTGTCAGGCACGGAAAGTGGTTTGAAGCATTCTTTACGATCTTGACTGTATTCTTTACCATTGGTTATCCGTGGTAATTATCGCGGTTCAGTATTGTCATAAACATGATTGTTTGATGTCATTTGTCGCCTTGCAGGTCTGTTTCTTAAGCACTTAGCGGTTTTTTTACCATGGAGTTCCTTCGGGCTTTTAATTGCGCTCTGCATTTATCCTTGCACATTTTCCTCTTGGATGGGTGTGAAGTTTGTTTGGCATTATTATTTTGAACCTCTTTGGTAAGTTTCCATGATTGAATGATTTGTTACTCAC
The DNA here is from genome assembly GCA_018904235.1 of Lordiphosa stackelbergi. NCBI lineage: Eukaryota > Metazoa > Arthropoda > Insecta > Diptera > Drosophilidae > Lordiphosa > Lordiphosa stackelbergi. The sequence goes on along the minus strand of JAEIFU010004522.1, from coordinate 1,156 downwards.
GGAAAGTGGTTTGAAACATTCTTTACAACCTTCACTATATTTTTACCATTGGTTATGCATGCTTTTATTGCAATTCAATATTTTCATAATCATGGTTTTGTAGTTATGTGCGGTCGATTTTGGTCTTAAAAAACAGTTTCTTAAGCACTTAACATATTTAATAATGGGGATTACATAGCTGTGAAATGCGCTTATACATTGATCGTGCCTGACTTTCGTGTTGTATATAAACCCTGGTTACTGGTTTGCATAATGTTCATAGTGTTAACAGTTTTGAACAGTGTTCTCAGTGTGATTTTCCTATCTATACATAGATTTAGTTCCTTTGCTAATGCTAGCACTCACACTGGCTTTGTTAACAAATCGAAGTAGATCATCAACTCCCAATCAGACACTAGATAGTTTAGAAAAATGTCTCGCTTTGACAGTGTGAGCATTGATACTGTTGCCTGTTACACACGATTAATTTAAACTAGATAGAACAATTTTTAGTTTAGTGTGCACTCGTGCAGGGCTCTAATAAAAAATTGAGCAGCGAACGTTTCCGGACTATTAGCGCTCGTTGCATAATGTTCCGATTCCCTTTGTCCGCAAATCAAGATGAGCGCATTTCGCTTTACGATTAGTTGCTCTCACGAACGCGAACTGAACAGAATTAATTTTTTACAGTTACATTTTCTCGGGTTTTGTTAGTACTTCGTTCTGTGCAAAGAAAGAAACGAAACGATTCCAGAAACGTTTCGTTTCGTTGAGTTTGCCAACTCTGATTAAAAGTGCTTGGCTTCACGTTACAAAAAAAGGCGATGATTATAGGATTTATGTCGCGCCTTTAACCTCAAACCGCAGCGGAAGAGTTATAAAACTATCTTATGATCAATCTAGTGAAGGAAGTTGTGATTTGTAAATTCAGATTCTGTTTAAATTTGCGACTTTGAGTTGTTTTTTTATTTATTTAAAACTGTGAAAAATATGGAAATGGCTTTTTTCTTTCAATAAATGAATTATTTTAAAAAACAAACCATTTTCATTTGTACGGCCAATAATTTTGAAGTTACAAGCAAATGCATGAGCGATTAACAAAAGCAATCAATTTGAAAAAAAATGTTTTTTTTTATTTAAAAAAAATATGTTTAAATTGGCTAAAATTAAATCAAAA
>JAEIFU010004521.1:0-13424 GCA_018904235.1 Lordiphosa stackelbergi | reverse complement strand
AAATAATCAAGGCTGCAAACCGGTCCTGAACCGAACCCCTAAGAACCGGTTCGGTTCGGGTTTTTTGGGTCCGAAGAACCGGACCATGAACCGAACCCCTAATATTTTTGACTCCTCGAACCTGAACCCGAACCGGACCGCTTTTTCAAAAAATTAGGTTCGGTTCAACATATTCAGGCATGTTCTCAATTCCACTACTTTTTGAAAAGTAAATCGAAAATCCGCTTCGGTTTTGTTTTTGTGTTCTGAATTTCGAATGAAATGGCTCACCTTTTACTTTTTGTATTCTACTGGAACAAGCGAAAATTGCACTAGATACACAAGAGAGAAACCAGAATTCCAATCGAATCGATCGAAAATGGAACAGTCGGAAATGAGAGAGGCTGACTTTTAGGTTTCACTATTCGGTTTTGTTTGCACAGCCAAAATCTGGACACATTAAACAAAAAAGTCTTTATAAATCAATTAAAGACTAGCCAATTAAAATTCACTAACAATTTCTAAATTGATCACAAAATTAAGAAAAATTTACTTTATGTACATCCAGCAACTGTAAGAGTGCGTAATTTGGCACTTACTTTTCAATCCACCGACTAACAAGCATTACTTTTCAAAACGAAAAACTTGTTCGTTTTGGTGTTGCGAGAACTTGAATCAATTCCACTTTCGAAAGGTTGCCGTGGAAGTGGAATTGAGAACATGTCTGATTATGTAGTTCTTCCAACGACACTTACAGGGAAATATAGAAATTGCTTGTAATCTGACTGCTCTCATTCAATAAGCTTTCCAATCCTGCGACATTTCTCTAGGTCAGATTTATACTATCAACGTCGATAATTATGCGAATATGGATCGAGCAGGATAACTTTTGAATGACAACTGCAGAGCAGAACAGGAATGCAACTATAAAGACTGTAATGCTGATAAAGGTTGCTCATGTGCATCAAAAGTATTTCTTGATTTGGACTATGACCAAGTTACCTCAATAGATTTCTTGCTTGTTGTGCTGCACAAACTCTAAATTTAGTAATTAACGAATTTTTTTAGGGAAAGTTTGACATTAGAATACTATAGAGTTCCCATACTTTTCCGTACTCACACTATATGAAATCTTTTGCTTATAAAAGAATTACAAAAAAAAACTATTGCTTGATTGTGAGACGCAATGGAACTTAACCTACAAAATGTGCTAACGTTTACTAACAATTAATAATTTATGTATTCAGAGTTCTTTAAAGAAGCTCCGCCTAAAATCTTTTGAATTAAAAATTGCAGGATTCACAATTACTACTAAGTGATTTCGCTGAATTCCGCTGGCTTTTCCTTTCAAGCAACTTTTCTGAAATATTTTGTTTATTACTATAAACTTTCGATAAACGTTCTTTTATTATAAGCTCAGTGCCAATATTGGCTGAAGCGCTCTTACACCCGAGTTTTTTTTTAACTTTGTTAACTTCTGCTGAAGCTCCAAAATAATTTCTTAATAAGAGTTTTCAAAATTCAATTTTAAATGAATAAACTTTTGATTGCAAAGAAGAGAAGTTTATGAAAGCCATAGAAAGCAATGAACAAATATCAAATATAAAATCTGTAAATGATGTTAGAGATTCCTTTGACAACTGACCAAGAGAACATACATCGACAAATCTTTTAAAATTTTGGTAAGGTCAAAAAAACGAATACTTAAAACAAATTGCCTTAACTATACTTGATGTTTCAGCAACTCAGGTATCAGTTGAACGAGCCTTTCTAACATATAAGTATGATCATCCTGATCTAAGAGCTAGTAAAGCTAGTTAAACAGCTCACAGCTTAACAAATAAGTATTTATAAACCGAAACTATTCCTATGTTCAAGCGAACCGGGGTTCGAACCAAAAACCTTGGGTTCAGGAGTTCCAAGAACCGGTCCGCGAACCAACCTTGGTTCAGGAGTTTCAAGAACCGGTCCGCGAACCGAACCTTAAGTTTTTACAACGGGTTCAAACCCCTGGACCGAACCTTCTGCAAAATTTAGAGGCTTGCAGCCCTTGATTATAATTCAACCCAAAATATACACATCACCAAACAAACAATCTCCATATCTATACAATATATATATTATCCGATTACCTTCGGCCGTCCCTCTTTCCCCCTCCCTGTTTTTTCCGCGCCGCTCTCTCTTCTCCTCCATTCACTGCTCTCAATTTAAACTATCACACTAAACCTTTACCTACTCTTTTTTTACTTCTCTAATGCGGACCGGTCGGAACCACCCTATTTTATGTCACCATCTATACTTTATATAAAAACTCAACATTTCATATCAAAAACAATTTTTTTATTTACCACCTCCCCACCCTTTTATTATAACTATAATACTCTTACACATATTTACAAAATTTTGATCTAAACTCATCAAACAAAATTATTATTTTTATTTTCGAAAATCCCACACCAACTATTTTTTCCCCCGCAAAAAACAACCCAAATTCAAAATTTTTATATTCCAACCAAATCAAAATCAACTTATAAGGTAAAATTAAAATTAAATTTCTTTTTTTTTCATTTTCCATATTAGGATATTACCCTAGAAAAACAAATGGGAAAGATGGGGTGGGGGAGGGGAAAAGGGGGGTGGGTGGAGGGGGGGTGGGGTGGGGAGGGGTAGAGGGTGGGGGGAGGGGGGGAAGGGGGGGGGGCAAAATGGGGTGGGCGGGAAGGGGGAGGATGTGGGGGGGGTGGAAGGATGTGGGGGGGAAAGGGGTGTAGAGTGGAAAAAAAAAAAAAAAAAAAAAAAAATAAAAGGGGAAAGGGGGGGGGGGAGGGGGGGGGGAAGGGAGGGAAGGGAGGAGGGGGGGGGGGGGGGGGGGGGGAAAGGGAGGGAGGGGGTGGGGGGGGGAGGGGGGGGGGGGAAGGGGAGAGGTGGGATGGGGGTGGGAGTTGAGAGGGAAACCCATCAGCAAAGTTCATTTTTGGGGGGCTACTTTTAAATTTTTATAACCAACATTTGTTTGGTTTTATACTGTTGAAGGCGGGTCAGGGGGTTATTTGCTTTGAACAACCTGACTGACTCACTGACTGGTGACCGTCGCACAGCCTAAACTATTGAAGATAGGAAGCTGAGTTTTTCACAGTAGTTTTATCTTATGCTGAAAGTGAGTACTAAGAACGGATTTTGGAAAATTCTGTCGAGAAATGTGGAAAATTTGCGGAAAACTGTTGTATGAAACTTTTTTGTTTTTCATCCGATCAAGTTCAAACTCATTTTCAAAGATCTATATGAAAATTCAACAACAACTGCATACCAATCTTCCGGAAAATTTTCCTTCCCTGGGTGGAAAGTGGGTGGTCAAGGTTGTTTGGGCGAAACTTTAGTTGCCAGCGATTAGCGCCAAACTCATTTTCAAAATTACACATAACAAAACATAAAAAAGTGACTTTCAAATTTTGGAAAATCTATCCCCAAAGTCGGAAAATTCTTGGAAAACTGTTGTATGAAACTTATTGTTTATTATCTGATCAGATTCAAACTCATTTTCAAAGATCTTTATGAAAATTCAACAATAACTGTGTTTCAATTTTCCGGAAAATCCCAACCGAAAAAGTGCGGAAAAGTCTGTATGGCAAAAATTTTATTTTCATCCGATTGACTTGAAACTTGGTTTGCAAGCATAGTGCGCAAAATATTCGACACGTGTTTTCCCAATTTTGAAAATGGCCGGAAAATTCTGCATGAAAAAAACTATTAAACTATAGTGGGCGGGAACTGGTGGGATGTGGGTGGGAAGTGAACGCAAAGTGGGAGGGATGTGGGTGAGAAGTGGATTATATCTGGGCGGGAATTGGGTGATAAGTGTGTAGGATGTAGGCGGGAAGTGGGTGGAATGTAGGTGAGAAACGGGTGGAAAATGTGTAAGAAGTGGATGGGGAGTGGGTGGGGTGGGATGTGGGTGGGATGTAGGTGGGAAGTGGATGGGATGTGGGAGGGATGTGAAGGGGAAGTTTGCGGAAAGTGTGGTGGGAACTGGGGGGATGTGGGTGTAGAGTGGTGGGATGGGGAAGTGGGGGTGGGATGGGTGAGCGGGAGTGGGGGTGGGATGTAGGTGGGAAGTGGATGGGATGTGGGCGGGAAGTGGGCGGGAAGTGGGAGGGATGTGGGTGGGAAACGGGTGGAATTTGTGTAAGAAGTGGATGGGGAGTGGGATGGGGGTGGTAAGAACGCAGCAGCAAAGTCGTAACGGTGAAAAAGCAAAGTAGTAAAACGTTGACTTCAAGCCTATTTATGTATGATTCGATTTCTGGGCTCTACAGAGGAAACAAATTTAGAGAATATTTTTAAATTTGGTAAATATTTGACTCTCACGATTGACTTCAAACTGATTCTGATATTGGTTCTGCACTGTTCAAGGCGCAGCGAAGCGCGACGGGCTTTTTTGCTAGTATACAATAAAATTAATAAAAGCTGCAATTGAAGTCACGAAAGTGGCTTTAGGAATGACGGACTTCGAGGCTGCGGGTGATAGTAAGTCATTTTATATTTATTGAACTGCTGCTATCGATCGACTAAAAACTGAACGATGGCAAATCACTTCGTTGTCAGCCTGAAGCCTTGTCTGCTTCGACTGCTCCCCCACACCTCTTCCCAACAAACAAAAACTTCATGAGGAACTTCATCCGACTGATGGTTCCTGTTTCAGCTAAAAGATATAGTCACTCGATCCGGGCGGTTTCGACATATTAGTAGCGTGCAGTAAAAGAAGACTTAATGCAAAGTTTCAGCTCGATGGATCCAATACTGATAGACTAGCTTATAAAAACACCGCAAAACATCTTCTGACCGCAATTTATTACAATCCTTAATACGGTCAGTAACGTCTACCACAGAATTAAGATTTTATTTTATAATGCTAAGGAATAAATTGAAACACACACACATTTACTGTCATCTTTCGCACTGCAAAATACTGCATATAAACACCGCAAAGCACAACTTTAACAAAACTTTTTATTTGATTCAACTACCATTAGCACCGCCTGCCACCGCATTTTCGCCCCATTAAAGGATAGTGAATGCATTTCCACGCTTAGCTCCTAGTTTAGGCACTTATCCAATAGTGGGTTATTTCTCTCCGAAATCAGATCGATAAATTTGAGCTGGACATTGAGAAATGGTCAAGTATGCAAAATTGTACATGCTCCTGCGTCTCCCTGGCGTTATTGAGTTGTCTTTAGCTTTGCAGTTTCCCAAACGTTGGTCCCAACATAAGCCCCATTTCAGGTAAAAAGGATAAAGGAACAGCAACAGCCAGGTGTTTGGTCATGTAGTTTATGTGAATGGCTTAAACGAATGAAGTCTTGGGGGAGGGGGCATGGAAGGTACACACACACATGGCACAGGCGCTTAGTCCAGTCCAGTCCAGTCAGCAGCAGCAGCGATGATGTGGATAATAATGGCCACTCTGTTTGCGATTGTAATTGAAATGCGAATCCCTGGTCTTTATAAAGTCTTTTGAGTTTATGTGACCCAAATATCCCCCTTGGGGCTGGGCTGGGTGGTGTCTATAATTTCAATAATTAAATGCCTGCCGTCAACTTTAATCTCCCGACAATCTGAAACAAATGAACTAATCCGCACTAATGGCGCTCCCTGCCCGCTCCCAGGCACGTTTAACTCTTCATTTCAAACGAATTTTCGGTGGCAGCACACGCCGAGATGCAATCCATCCACGGCCTTCATACTGTTAGAGAGATGCAGAGCCCATCTCTGCATTTCACGTCTACAGATTTTGTACTCAACGTCATTGAGCCATTTGAGCAAATACGCTTTTGACATCGAAGAATGGGGGAACAAAAAAAAAAAAAAAAAAAAGAAGAAATTAAAGGTAAGGAGGCACTCGTCGAGTTTTGTATACGCTCACAAAGGAAACTTCTTTGAATTGGTTTAAAACTATTTTAAAAGTTCGACTAGAAGATACAGTTTACTACAGTCAGATTTATAATGGATAGGTGCGAGCAGATACAGACCCGTCTATAACCATGTTTTCTTAAACTTTTTCTAGTGATTGTTTTTGGTTGACAAAGTATGTTTTCGAATGTGAAACTTACTCGGCAATGGGCAACATTTGACACCAGAGTTTAAAACCGAAACGTTCTAGCCGATAGTTTTTTTCCGGTTATGCTTATATTACGGTTGTGGCATCTGGGTTACGGTATGGGTTACGGTTATTAATCTCATTTAGTCAGTTGGAAATTTTGTGAGGCGAATGTAATCCCAGCATAACAAAACAAAAAGAATGTGCAAGAAACATATTTCTCTCACATATGTTAATATACACACATCAGCATGTTCAAGGCTTTCTTTTTCATTCACATTCAGAGGAAGAGAGTACCTTGGAAAAGGCGATCGCGCAAACAACAACAAAATGTGCGAATACCTCCGTTTTCATACACAAACAAATTGGTATGATAAACCAAGGAAGATGAACAAGAAAGACACAATGCAGCTAACTAAAAACTTTACCTTGCTTGAAGACTTCAACTATGTTTCGCTCTTGAGATTCCGGCATCGACTGACAAGCTACGTCGCACTCCCCACGCTTCAGCTTCACTCACACACACATATTAACGGAGAGAGAGAGAGAGCGGATTAATAAGTGTGACCGCTTCTTGTTTCTTGTTAATCCTAGTCTCTCCTGTACCATTTCCTACATTTGGTTCTGTTTCGGTACTGATAACCGGTTAAATCTTTTTTTTGACGGTTACGGTTTCGGTTACAAATTTGAAATTGTTTTTAACGGTTAAAGGTTACGGTTTTAAATCTTGCTGTACACATTTAGAAGTACGAGCGAAGCTTTACAAAGAAAAGGATGGTTATGGGGGATTTTGTGTGAAAGTTACTCCATATTCCAATTGAAATCAAAAATGAGGAAAGGTTTGTGAAAGTATACAATTGAACAAAAATGGGTATTTGAAATTTCTTCGAAGCGGAAACAGTATGCTGCCTAAAAGTTAAGAATAAGTCGTAGCATTTTCTCAAAATAAAGTTGTAAACAAAATAAGAACTATGATATTAAAATAAGAGCAATTTAACGATGAACTATTAAAACATGATACGAATGACTGAGCTAGACGAACTACGTGTGAACTCGTACAGGCCTGTGTTCGTTTCCGAATTCGATTGATTAGAATTGGTAAAAGTTGCAATTTCTAAGAAACTAAATATTAAAGAATTCAGAATTTAAATGGAACTTACTCTCTGAGCACTAGATTTAGCGAGCATAGAAAAGGGTGTGCAAAAAGGAAAAACAACAACTGCCTTAGCTTATGATAACCAAGAAACACATCAACAAAACGGGTCACTCAGCTGATTTTCAGAATGCGTTAGACTTAGATCATAGATGGAAAACAAGATTGACACTAAAGAGCTTACGAATACAATTCATTTTGAGAGGATATCGAGCAGAAGAATTTTTATATATGCAGCGGCGATCCCAAGGGGAAGAAGAAATGTGCGACATCAAAAGAAAAACGTTAACAATAAATTTAAATACAAGAAACACATCAACAAACACTAGTACAATACAACAAAACATTGAGGACTACAAGAATAGGTACTTAAATTAAGTAGTTGTTTAATTTTATTTATTATATACAAAATCCCTGAAGAGGCAATCAATTTGACGAAACGCATTGGAGGATAACTGGGCCAAAAAGTGTTTTGACTCCATTGAGGAAAGATGGCCAAATGAAAAACCACAAGCAAACCAACAAAAACGAACCAACAACACATCAACATTGCAGAATTCATCAAAAGGCTCCAACGCAGGGGTGCCCGGAATGAGCTTAACAGCGCGTCAAAACCAATACAAATGCATAAAATATATTTCAAGCAATAACAACTATACGAAATAGAAAGAGACCCAGCAAACAGGGAGGGATTATAGGAAGATTGAATCTTCTACCAATCTTCCCCGCGACTCCCACAATTTTGTTTAGTTAACTGTGCGTCCGTGGAATTTACGTGGAATTTTCTTAAAATAGTCTAATATATATACCAATGGATTTTCTAATAATAAACTAATGAACACTAGAGCGGTCCCCAAACCGGCAAACTGCAAAAAAAGGAGATCTCTGCATTCCCAAAGCTTATATTTGTTGTATAATTAATAATTGTGAAAATCAAAAAAATTTTATTTTAATTTTAAATGGGAGCGACAAAGTCTCAAAGTTTTAAAATTATTAATCAAACGACACGTTCACCAAATAAAAATTTTTTACAAACGAAGTTGTTAGTTCATTTAAATTGCTGTCATTGTTTAAAATTCAAAAAGGGATCTACATTTGTGGAAATAAACATTTCAAATTTGAATAGTTTATAAATAAAATCATCGCCGACAATTTATAAGTGAAAAAATATATGATAATAGGCAACACTGCGTATGAGTTATTTACAAAAACTTTAGACTCCATTCGCGCCCGTTAAAACTCGACTTTTTTATCTTTTGTTTTTATTTACGCTAATTATACATGAAAAAAATCAGATAGGGGGTGAGAGCTATAAAATGTGACTCAAATCATAAGTTTAATATAATAATTAAATACAACAAGTAAGAGTTGCAAGTCGGTCAAGCCCGACTATATTTAATTTTTCTCTCTCTCCTCTCTCTCTCTCTCTCTCTAACTTTGTGCGGCTTTGGTTGTGAAAAGATTGGGTTTTGGGTGGGTGGGGGGGGGCGGGGGTGATTCAGATTCACTTATTTGCTCATAACTTGAGAACCGCTCATCCGATCTTTATCATTTCTTTGGCAAATCGATACATATTGCTAATGACTAACTATCTCTAGAAGGTACAAATCATCTATCTACAAAACTGTGGGAGATATGACGTTTTTTCAAAATTGCGGGGGCGGGAGGGGGCGTGGCAAAAATTTGAAAATAAACTTGATCTGCCTGCAAGTATAAGAAGCATTTGTCCCATACATGTCAAACCTCTATCTCTTACCATCTCTGAGATCTGTTTGTTCATACGGACGGACAGACGGACAGACGGACAGACGGACGGACAGACGGACAGACGGACTGTATATCGACTCGGCTGTTGATGCTGATCAAGAATATATATACTTTATAGGGTCGGAAATGATTCCTTCTCCCTGTTACATACTTTTGCACAAACTTAATATACTCTATGTACCTTCGGTACAGAGTATAAAAACTGTGGCAGGAATTTTTAGTTTACCTTTTCGTTGCTTGTGTATCCAGCAACATGAACGTAATCCACAGTTTCTTATCGATAGTTGGCATATCGATAGCGTGTGTGGATGGAGAGAACAGCTGATACACAGCGCAGGAATATATTGCCAACAATTATTTTGGATGTGATGAGCGAACATTTTGGGGGAATGCTTTTATATTTTTTTATTATGAGCTGTCATCTGGCTGGGGAACCATCAGCGTGCAAAGATTGGTAGGGGATGGTGCCAAAGGCACACTTATGCCAAATTGATGAGGCCGCCAGAGGGATGCTGTCTATAGACAAAAAGGTCGGAGAGATGTCGTTGTTTAAGACGCCTTCTCAATCTGTGTGTCGCCAGATCATAGGCAAATCTGTTGGAGTGGTGCACCAATTGGTCATGATTCCTGCTGGTGTGCATATTGGTTTGGGCGCATAATGGCAAAGCGTCCACACCGCGGTATATATGTATGTAGTTGTATGCACCACATAGAAGACTCTAGTTTCTTGAGGGCAGTGGATCATGCCGCATAACGGGATCGCCCAGATAAACCGCTACTAGGACTAAGAAGCCAATGGAGCTCCAATGCCGTAGCTACTGCCCGAGTCACATGGACTTTCCCGGTCAACCGGCGGTCCAGAGACATGCCAAGGTACCGCGGTATCTATATATGGGACTCTTGATCCTAGGAGTCGCACTTAAGTAATTTTCGTATGGTTTTGGCTATGTTCCAGCGGTTCGCCCATCGACCAAAACAAAGGTACTGATCCGGCCACAAAATCCCTAATATAAATGCGAATGAATTTAGGCATCCTACGATGAGAGACTTCATTTGATTGGCATACAACCAAGAGGTCATACTATTTTGGAGAAGATTGCATTATAAAGTAATGCAGTTAACAACATGCTGCAGTGATGTTTTGTGCCATCCGGGACACACTGCAAAGTGTCATGCCATCGGTTTATCATCCCCAAGTGTAAAGTGTGTAGCACATACTCCGAGCAGCATGCTTCCTCCAGAAAATATTATTTGTATTTTTTTTAAATTTATTTAAATTCAAATAGTTAACAGTGCTTAACAGCTGATTGATCAGAGTGACCTTCCACCTGTTAGGTGCATGGTCACACTGATTTAGTTGTGTTCCACACACACAAGAAATAAATAGCAAATTCCTGACAGGAATTTTCCGCAGTGCTGGATACAGGCCTTTTTAATATTTTTTTTTATTATTATTTATTTTATTTTATTAATTTCTTGATTCCTAGTGCTACAAGGATAACCTTTACATTAGTGCACTAGTCACATACAAAAAAGATCATAGTATAAAACAATAATACTACTTACTTAAACTTAACATAATACAGCTGATTTTTATTATTATTATTATGATTTATGTAATTAAGTATATTTATTATTAATTTTCTGCTATTAAAAATTCTTTTTAGTTTTACCCTAAATTGCGTTGCGTTACTAACTATTTTTATTTGTGTAGGTAATTGATTCCACAGACGAACAGTGTGAACAAAAATTGTCGCTCTGAACAAGTTAGTTTATGACGTATGTTGTTTATGTTTTTGGTTCTAGCAGATGTGCTGAAGCATAATTCATCATATAAATAGCTAGGTTCTTTCGTGCAATACCCTGTGCAAAAAATACTATACTCCTGAAATCAGTCCAAGACTTAAAATTAAGTTCATAGATTTGTGTGGCAAACCCCGTGATATGTTCTCTTCGCTTGACATTGTAGACGTATCTAGCAATACTATTGAAAGTCACATTAAGCCTACGCTGAGAAGCTGTATCGCAGTTGCCAAATATCTCAATTCCATAGCAGAGCGTGGGTGACAGATATGTTTTTGCTATCAATAGTCTAAGGTCGGTAGGTAAAAACTGCTGGGTCAATGAGAGCTGTCTTAGAAGTCCAAATGTCTTTCCAGTGGCTTTAATCACATGATCACCCCATGATAGAGTGTTGTTAATAGCTATGCCGAGATTTAGCGCCTGCTCGACATAATTTATCGGTGTGCCGTTAACGATTAAGTCTGGCAGGTTTTCAGTGCTCAGCGGTTTTTTGTATATAACAATACATTTACATTTTGACGGATTAAGTGATAAACCATTACAAACAGCCCATCTACTAACATTAGATAATTCACTATTACATAGATTTACACATTCATTTATTCTGTCTAAGGGACAACTGACATAAAGCTGGACATCATCGGCATACATGTGAACATTACTGTTAGACAATGAAACAGGGAGATCGTTTACATACATTGAAAAGAGAAGTGGACCAAGAATTGACCCTTGAGGTACACCACGTTTCAAAGACAGGACTGCTGACTTCTCATGATCGGTAATCACTGTCTGTCTTCTTCCACACAGGTACGAAGAGATAAGTTTGATGGCAGTTTCAGAAAAAATTAAAAAATTTAGCAAGTTTAGTACATAAAATATCATGGTTTACCGTATCGAAAGCTTTGCTAAAGTCAAGTAATGTCAGAAATGTTACCTGACTGTTATCAACTTGCTTACGAATATCTTCGGTGACCTTTATTAATGCCGTGATACAACTTCTGTGCTTCCGAAAACCGGATTGCATATTACTTAACATTGGATTCAAGCTTAAAAATTTACCAATCTGCTGTAACATAAGATGCTCAAATACTTTAGACATGAAGGGAAGTATCGATATCGGTCTATATTCGTCATTTGTTTTTGGTAAAGGAACAATCTTAGCTATTTTCCAATTTTCCGGAAAAGTCGAAGTCGTAAAAGCAGTGTTGCAAATATATGTTACATGATTAATGATTTTTGGTAAGATAAGCTTAAAAAATTTAGGATGCATGTCATCCAACCCAACTGCATTCGACTTAATTTTAAGGACACATTCAAGAACATCACATGGGTTCACGCACATAAAACTAAAGCTACTATCACAGGTATTATTAACTACAACATCTAGGTAGGGATTGCTAATAGCTTTAGGTACATTTGATTGCACAAATTTCAGGTTAAGTTCATTTACATCAGCTGCGATTTTCATTGAGGTAATTCCCAATTCCCAATTTCTTCAGCTCACCCCATTTTTGGTTGGTAGATATTGCACTTTGGAATTTACAAGAGTAGTGGTTACTTTTTGCAGAATAAATCATTTTATTTACTTTGCTTCTGAGCGTTCTAAAACGCTGATAGTGCTCAGGAGTCCTATACCTTTTCCACTTTTTATAGGCAGCGTCTCGCTCAGCAATTTTTAATGAAATATCCCGCGTAAACCAAGGATTGTGTCTGTGATTACAAACCCTTCGCTTCAGTGGTACTGTCTTTTCATAAATGTTATTGATGAGTAAGCACAGTTGACTTAATTGGGAATTAACATCTATAAATGAGTAAATTGAGTTCCAGTCACACCGGTCTAAATGGTCAATTAGTAGCATTCTGTCAATGTTTTTGAGGTCTCTATACCACACGGTAGCGTCACTTTGGGAAGGATTAAAGTCATATGTTAGGAATATAAGGTCATGTTTAGAAAAATTGGTACTACAACCTGGTCATAAAGAAGAATTTTATCAATATCACTAACAAAGAAAACGTCGAGCAGGGTATCGGTCGTATCAGAGAAATGCGTGGGCAAAGAGGAATTGACTAGTTGTAAGCCTAAGAAAGACATTTCGGACCTCAAATGTCGTTCCCTTAGCATGTTGCTATTAAGATCTCCAGTTATTATCACGTCAGTAAACCTTAGAGATATTGAGCAGATTATTTCAATCACTTCTGAGAAATCAATTGAACGATGCGGTCTATAGATGCAGCCAACAAGTAGACTTGTTTGACTTCCCTGACCGGCTACTTGCAGAAACAGATATTCTATAGCACTATCCGAAGGTTGTTTGCATACCACTTTAGCTTTAAGTTTTTTATTAACGAATATTGCAACTCCTCCTGCGTGGCTTTGTCTGTCTGATCTGTGAATTTCAAATCCATCACATGTAATTAAGACATCACTTAGTTGAGGGACGAACCATGTTTCTGACACACAAATAATATCAACATTTGACTTAACAAACAAATACCTAAACTCATCTATTTTGCCAGTAAGACTTTGTGCATTTATATGACAAATATTCAGTCCATTTTTTTGCTTAGCAAGAACCCTAACCATTGTTCGACTGTTCGCTGTGAATTCATTCAAATTATAACTAATAA
>JAEIFU010004520.1:0-13427 GCA_018904235.1 Lordiphosa stackelbergi | reverse complement strand
AATTTTGTGCAGTTTGGACAATCCACAAAACTTTTACTCCACGAAACACAATTTCTTTGGGGTTAAGCTCGCTGAAAACAACACACAAAAAAAAAAACACATAAAACAAAATATATAGAATATATAAAACACATGTATAGAACAAACTTAAACGAAATTGAATTAAACATGCCTTTGACATTATTATCCATAATTAACTTCAATTGCTTAAATCAATTTTCGTTAATTTTCAAGCCAATAATCCTAGACAACATTTTGCCGCAACAAAAGCGAAGTGTTGAGTAAAATGCATGGTTGACTTTCAGGGTTTGGCAAAACTTTAAGGGCTGCAGTTCATTATACAATTTTTCGATTCCATGACCCCTGGGATATACTCTTTTAGAAAATAAATCGATTTTTCCAAAAATGTTGTGAAAGTTGCTTTTGATTTAACATTTTTGATGAAATCTCGTCGAACTCATTTAGTGCCATTGTTGGAATAGCATTATTTTCTATAGTTCGCTTGCCTTTATAAGTATTAAATTTTTAAAATTTTGCTGTAATCTATATAAATAAATCTGTACGCCCGACTGACATATTATCAACCCACAGCCTAAACGGCTTATCCTACAGGTGTGATATTTGGCATAGACCTTCGTTAAGTTATGCAGGCTCGCACTAAGAAAGAAAATTTGGAAAATTTTCTCTGCCGTGTGTGAAAAGGCCAATTAAATGTTTGTTGGAACATAACGGCGGTTGCGCTCAGGCAATGTTGTGTAATGAGCTATTTGGGGGGGGGGGGGAGAGGGGGGGGGGGGTGGGGGGCTGTGTGAGTTTGTTTTTATTTTCACAAAAACAAACAAAAAATCAAATAGCGAAAGCCTCATCCCGATTGAATTAAATCTTATGGCACATAGAAAACACATCGATAGCTTTAACAATTTGTTAATATTTTACAAAAAGTTGTTAAAATTTCACAAAGCTAAAAGCCAAGAAATCTATCATTGGTGAACTCGTTGTCTTTTTTTTTTTTTGGGGCGAGGCGAGACCAAAACGATATTATCAGAAGTGTGGCGACACATCAAAAACAATAAACAGTGTTGCCAAAACAGCTTATTTTTCAATTTAGCTTTTGCAGATCAAAAGTGACCTTTATTAAAACGAGAAAGGCAAAGCTAACTTCGTCTGTACCGAAGTTTTGATACACTTGAAATAGCTTGTCACAACGGTTAGCGACTTGGACAAAATTCGCAAATCAGCTTCAAAACATGACATATTACCCATGACCGTGTTTGAAAGCGATAATATTGAGAACAAACCAGTTTTTCTCACAAAAACACATTTTTCGAACGAACATTTGTATGGCAGCTACAAGTAGTAGTCATCCGATCCGGTCGGTTCCGACATATTAGCAGTGTGCAGTAAAAAGAAGACTCTGTGCAAAGTTTTAGCTCGATAGCTCCAAAACTGAGGGACTAGTTCGCGTAGAAACAGACAGACGGACAGACGGACGGACGGACGACGGACAGACGGACGGACGGACGGACGGACAGACGGACGGACAAAGCTTAATCGACTCAGCTCGTCATGCTGATCAAGAATATATATATACTTTATGTGGTCGGAGATGATTCCTTCTATGCGTTGCAAACTTCTAGGCAAAATTATAATACACTTTTCAAGTGTATAAATATTTTCCCTTTAAAGAAAAAAAAATAAAATTTAAATTTTTTGGTTGTGATAATAAGGACACATAGGTACACATGTTCAAATAGTTACATACTCTCATACTCGGGAGTGCCACAGAAACCTCTTCCAACCAAATTCCAACCGAATTCCAATTCTTAGGTGCCACAGAAATTTCATTTGGTTGGTTTCAAACCTTTCTGGTGTTGTTAGGAGATTTGTGAAATCGCTTTTTAAGTGGCTTCACCTATCAATGGTCAGCGCCATTTACTTGACAAACAGCGGATAAGGGCTGCAATTTATACCTCGATGTTTGGCGCAAACAAATTTTTAAATTTTGCTTTATATTAATGAAGAATATGAACTAAATTTGAATTATATTTTAAAAATGCAACATAAAACATTTTAAACAATCAAAAAATTTCAGTTAAACATCAAATTAGCCCACAACTAAAAAAATGGACGTTTTTGGCGAGAGATTCAGCCCTGTTTTTAGAGATGGAACTTCAATTGGAACATCTGCTGTTCTAACTAGATTTTCTAAGAGGAAAATGAAATCTCTCGAAGTTCTGTGGCACCCACGAATTTTTTGAGAGATTTACAAACCAACCGTCGGCAAAATCTCTTGAAATTTCTGTGGCACCCCCGAATGTGTTGACTTACATAAATTGATCAGAAAAGAATATCCTGGAGATCTAATATTAAACAAATGAATATAGGTGCGCACTTATAAATAAATGTCCCTTGACATTAAATTCCTTACATAGTCCTTAGGAATAAGAATATAATATAGTCTGTTCAGCATTCACAGGACAGGAAGGGAAACATTTTTAATTCTGGAATTTCCGCGCGACTTGCAAATTTGGTAGTGTCCCTTATGACGGGACGGGATAGAATTTAATATCAGCCCACTGCATTTTCCACGCCTTACCTAATCCTCTTTTTCCAGATTTTGAAGTTATGTGCAAACGTAGCGAGACATAGAGCCAGCGTAATATTGATGGCCAAATTGATTTATTTTAATCAACCGTAAACCAGTCCAAAAATTAAGCATGCGTTTTAACAAATAGATTAAATACAAACTTAGTGTTCAAAGATTTATACAATTTTTTCTACTTACTATGATTTTTTCAAAACTTGCACGCGGACGAAGTCGCGGCGGGTTCAGCAAGTCCGTTATAAATGTGACATTTTCCCTTCAATATGTGAGCTAAAATTAGGGGTATCAGTTGATGGAAATTGGACAAATTTTACTTCTCCTTTCTTTTCCAGAATTTTTGCATCTTATGCAAGATTTAGCAAAACATTTTTTTAAGCCAAGCTCATGTTGCAAAATTGCAGCCAACAGCCGAATTGCTGACGGAATTTATTTTTACATTATTCATATGACTTGAGCTCTGTCTCTTTCTCTCTCACTCTCTCTCTCAGTTATGGGCGCTCTCTGGCATTCTAAAAATACAGCGTGCCTGATGAATATTGCTATATGAAAAAACTAAACTTTTTTTTTCTGTATGGAATGGTTTTGTTTGGATGGTTTTTGAATGAGACATAAAAAAAATTTTGAAATTGATTTTAGAGATCACCACCCCAAACTACCTTAAATAAATATTTCATTTGAAATTAATTTTTTTCGTTTTTGTAAACTTGTGAAATTAATAAATAAAAACAAGTAAGGCCGTTGCAGTCGAGTAGCCAAACTTCAAAATACCCTGTACAATTGACAAACATACACACACACACACAAGTAAGGCAAAACGAAATCTTAAGATATGCATCAGGAGAACCAAGACTGACTGCTTTAAAAAGATATGCGATGGAGCGGACGTAAATCCATGGGGCACTGACTTCAAAGTGGTTACAAAAAAGCTTAAGAGCCAGTCATCAATAACAGTCACCTGTCCTGTTACACTGCGGAGGATCGTAGAAACCCTTATTCCTCGAAATCAGACGTATGAATCGATCGATATCGCACCCAGCGCGGAGGAGATACTCAAGGTGTCCATAGAGGAGATTGCAGCAGCCAGTGGACGTATAGGGGACAAAAAGACCCCAGGACCAGACGGTATACCGAATAGAGCAATTAAACTCGCTATGGCTACGAAGCCAGAAGCATTTGCAGAGATTTTTACCCGATGTCTACAGGAATGAGTTTTCCCAAGCCAGTGCAGAGCCTGATTCTTATCCCAAAACTAGATAAACCCACTGACGACCCCTCCGCGTACAGACCAATCTGTCTTCTGGATACGATGGGAAAAATTCTAGAAAGAATAAAATGAAAAATAAGTAGTAGTAGTAGTAGTAATTTATTTATTTTTTTTCCACGCGTTGTACAATGAACATTTAGCTTAAGGTGAACAAAATAAATTAATCTAGGCATGGCTTTTAGCCGTCAGCCTTTTAATTTAACAAATGAAGTACTAAGACAATTAAAAACATGTTATAAAATTTTAATTTGTTTTTTTTTTACGTTAAAGTTTGTTGAACATAATTACAATAATACAGACAAAATTTGTTTCCTATACTCCAATGTTGATTTTAGGAACCTGATTAAATTCCAATCGTTTGCACTTGAACAGTTAAGCACATCAATTAAGGAGCTTGTATCTAAGATGGCTTGACCAAAGTGCAGAACTCTGAACTCCCTTAGTACAGAACATCTTCCCAGAAAATGCTGGATATCTTCAGATTCTCCTGCATTGCATAGGGGCAGATTGTGCTTTCCACTTGCTGGTAAATGTTTCCCCCACGAAATGTCTCTCGGCGTTATATTCAGATACCTTTCTCCTATATCACTGTCTAGATAGTTATAGAATCGGGTTTTCCGATGCAAATATAAATCCTTCTGAGTGCTTTTTAGCGTAGCCAGCATTTGTGCGCATAATCCGTTCCATTGGGACCTCGAGATTTTCGAGTCGTGCCAATGGGTCATTCTTTTATAAACCGAACAGATAAAATATTTTTTTATATTTTAATAAAAAAAAATTCGAAATTAGATCTCGACATGCCCACGAAACGTAATTTGCGGTTTTGCACAAAAAATTTTTTGTTAATTTTATACACAATTTCAAAAATCGTCAAAAACAAAAAAAAGGGTTTTTAAAAACGAGATTTCTCAGGTTTGGTTTATCGGACAGCTTTCAAGTTGATATTGGTGAAAAGTATTTTACTGTAGCTACTCAAATTATAATTTTATAGATTTTTAAACTATTTAATAATATTAAGTAATTGTTGCTAAAATTATTTATAATTTTTCTAAGTGTTAACCACCATGATATAGCTTCTAAGCACAAACAATTTATTGTCCTAAACGTAACTTAAATTTTGGTGTTTTCAAAAGATGGAGACTTTTATAGTTTAAAAGCTATGAATTTTTTAAGTTATAAACAAATAAAAATATGCCCTTAAAGAAAGCCTTGCCACGCAGTCAGTTTCAAAGCTTTACGACTGAAACTTGGCGAGTTGGCTTTATATATATCAAGCTTTTCAAAAATGTCAACATCACACAGATCGGACGTCTATATCATATAGCTGCCATAGGAATGCTGAATTTGTTTGTGGTATAATATACTTTGAAAACTCTGGTCACCCTAATCCACAACAAAATGCAATTAATCATAGCATTCGTATGGCAGCTATATGAAATGGACGTCCGATCTGCGTGATGTTGACATTTTTAAAAGCTTGATAAATACGAAGTATACGTGCCAGGTTTCAGCTACACAGCTTTTAATCCTATTGCGTGGCAAAGCTTTCTTTAAGGGCATCTTTTTATTTGTTTATAACTTAAAAAATTCATAACTTTTAAACTATAAAAGTCTCCATCTTTTTGAAAACACCAAAAATTTAAGTTACGTTTAGGACAATAAATTGTTTGTGCTTAGAAGCTATATCATGGTGGTTAACATTGAGAAAAAATTATAAATAATTTTTAGCAACAATTACTTATATTATTAAATAATTTAAAAATCTTTAAAAATTATAATTTGAGTAGCTACAGTAAAAATACTTTTCAGCAATATCAACTTGAAAGCTGTCCGATAAACCAAACCCGAGAGATCAGTTTTTAAAAACCCTTTTTTCCATTTTTCCGTTTTTGACGATTTTTGAAATTGTGTATAGAATTAACAAAAATTTTGTGCAAAACCACAAATTACGTTTTGGTGGGCAGCACATTCGAAAATTTTTTATTAAAATGAAAAATAAAAATTTTGTAACTGCTCGGTTTATAAAAGAATGACCCCAATCTAAGCCATTTGAGACACATGAATGCTTTTAATTCCTTGGCCAAAAATATATTTTTTTGAAGAATTTTTTGAGCTAGTAGGTGTGGAAGCCGTTCGGATTTATACTCAAAAAGAACCTGGGCAATATAATTGACATGTTGTCCAAAAGAGAAAAGGTGGGCATACTCCACATTGCATTCCAAAGCGAGTGCATAGTCCGGTGTTGTTGGTTGCAGGTTTGAAATTTTTTTCAAAAAGAAACTATGGAAATTATCGACCTCTTTAAAGCAGCTAAAACCCCAAATCTGTGCAGCATAGGTTTGTATAGACCTACTCACGGCATTGTAGACTTTCCATTTGGAATTTACTGGTAAATTTCTATTGTAAACATAAGTATTTAATTACTTGTAACAATAAGATGAAAATAAACCACATATTATTATTTATTTAAAATAATCTACTGCAGACAGATGGCAGCCATGGAAGACAAATGGGCTCTTTCCGCTTCACAATATGGTTTCCGAAAAGGCCGCTCGACATTGGATGCTATAAGGGCTGTGACTAGCATTGCAGAAAAAGCTGTTGAAGGCAAACGGTGGATGTGTGGAGAAAAGAGTATTGCGCTGTAGTGACCCTCGACGTTCGTTTTGTGGCGGTGGAAGGGCCCTCGGGATTGACCAATTTTCCTTTGTGAACGCAATGTGGCCAGTGAGCAGGTCCTTTTTGGGACTTGGAAAGGCGTCTGGCAGCAGACGATCTGGCATTGGTGGCGGTGGCCAAACACATTGAACATATAGAGGCGGTGGCAAAAGCCTCTATTATTTGCCGTTGGTAACTGGTTTGAAAGTGCTGGCCTTGAGCTAGCAGGCCATAAGACTGAGGCAGTGCTTATAACAAGCAGAAACACAGTAGAGCTTATGGAAATTCAAGTGGGGGATGTGACCATCTCAACCAAGCCGTCCATCAGATATCTAGGAGTCATGCTGGATAATAGGTTGAACTTCCGGGCCCACATTGAGTATGCCACCCAAAAAGCGTCAAAAATGCAGGCCGCGCTGTCAAGATGTAGCTTTGATGCCGCACACTTGTGTGCGCGCAACATGACGATAGGTGTCCGCCTCTGCTTGACGATAGTCGTCATGCTGCACTCACGTTGTTCTCCCTGCAAAAACAAGTGTGCGACATCAAGTTTTTGGCCTTTTGTATGTGAAATCGCGACGCGTCGCGACTACGATACGAGCCTACTATTGAGAACAAACATACACGTTTTTGGTGCATTCAGAACGCATATTTTTCTGAGTGTAATTTCTTATTTAATTTACTGACCACATGTTCTCCCTTTCCGCACTCCCATCATTTTCATTAACATCTCTGTTATCGTATAAATAATTACATTTCATTGTGCGTCGATTGAATTATGCGCAATGCTTATTTGATCATAGCAATATGTTGAATTCGCACTTAAAACCGGCCACAATGCGTTTTTATATATAATTTGTATTCTTATTATTCTGCATGTGACTAATAAATAAGCCTGGCGGCAACATTATATGTCGCATGGTTCACGCGTGATTCGATTCAGGCGCGTGGTATTTATTGATTTCCAACTGCCAATGATTACTCCAATTTATGCAGGGGACGAGATGAGGCTTTAAGTAAAATTAATGGGAACCATTTTGTTCGGCAAAGAATTGCCATAATAATCATAAAAACGACGATAATGCCTGGGGATACGATGAATATTTGTACACCCTACAGAGTCAGTAGAATATTTTTTAATTAAAATTGATCAAAGCGAAAGCGTATTTATTTATTTATTTACAAATTTGGATAAAATATACAATGTTAAGTCTAAGAGGTTTGAGTGGGGCTTAGAGTACTAGTAACTGGACCTTCGACTCTAAGAAAGCGTATATTTTATCTGATCATTATATTTCTTCAACTTTACAAGTTCAGCCACAAACTCAATCCACTCTCATTGCTCTTGTAGTGTAGAGATACCTCAACTTCTTAGGATGTGCGCCGTGGCATTTCAAAAATCATAAATATTTGAAAGAAATAACTGAAAATGAGCGACCAGTAAGTCGACTGGTGCACAAACGCTGTCGGCATTTCATTGAGCCAACAGTGGAAATGCTCACAAAAGAGCCATTAGCAGGGAATTGGGAGGCACACACACACTTTCAGATGCCAACCGAAGGATGAGCACACAAGTCAGCTGACTGCTCCTTCTGTGCCAGATAGTCAGCATTTTTCAATGGCCACAGCCGGCGGCCATTATTGGTATGAGACACCCTCACACACATGCACTCACTTGTGTGTGTAAATATGTATTTATGAGGCAGCTGACTTTTGGCGTTGTTTATACTCGAGTTTTGTGTCATTTGCTGTACAGCCATTAGCACGTACTTTACCAAGCCGGACGGAACATATATTTATGCTATGCATGCACATAGCATAGCCTGCGGGCTGCTGACGGAATTGGCTCCATTCTTCTAATGTTTGCTTCGAGCAGCAGAAGCAACAGAAGCACAAGATGGAAGAAAACTAAGTAGTTCATCTCGAGATGGCTGCCTTTGTTGTAAATTTTAAGTATGGCTAAGTAAAAAAAACAAGCTACAGATTGTCGCGAGACAAAGGAAAATGCCTAAAATGAAAAGCAGGCAACGACAAAGGCGACCACAGTTGTGGGGGGAGAGGAACTGGAACTGAGCGCAAATAGGTTTCCGCCCTAAATCCCAAATATCCCCGGAAGCCGATTAAGTGTTGCCCGTAAGCGCGCGCAACAGCATGAAAACGACGCCAACATCGACGGCAACTGCGACTGCGACAGTGACTGCAGTAGGGGACTGGGAGAAGAGCAGCTCAGCAACCTCAGTACTTACCACACCAAGAAAATAATGGCTATACATACATGCTGTTTTGGCAGTTACAAGGCGGCCGGTAGGTAGGTCAACGAGTCATTGACTAATGTGCCTTTTGTGAGAATTGTGAACATCAAAGTAGCAAAGCCCCAAATTGTGTTAACATAAATGACAGAAGTGAATTTTGGCAAATCATTGTATATTTCGTCGGTCCGCGAATTTGAAGCATAAAATACCCAAAACAAAAAAACTAGAACCAAACATCTTGAGAGGCAGTGAATCTAATAGTTTGGGTAATATCCCTAACATGGGGAATTTAATTGTTATGTGAAAGAAAAAGATTATTATTAAGTATGATCTAAATGTGCCGAAAAGTCGTAGAATGTTGTATAAATGGAAACGTCGCTTGCAGAAAGTTATCAACTAATTTACAAAACTAAATCTCAAAGATTAGGTGGATACATTGGGTACGCTGTCGATCTGATAAAGGTTGTACAAAATTAAAGCAGTCATCCACACCTCCCTCGTGAAGTCCTGGAAAGATCATTATTATGACAATGATGTCTCAACTGTCGCATGTTTCAAATTTAATGATCAAATTTTCAATTTTGAATAACTTAAGAACTAATGATGAACTGATGGGTTTACCAAATTACGATTTTTACACTCTGTTAAAAAGGTACATGGAGTATATAAAGTTTGTGCAAAAATATGTAACAGGGAGAAGGAATCATTTCCGACCCTATAAAGTATATATAAGGTTGTCAAAAAAGTCTTGCGGTATTTTTATTGAATTTTCAATTGTTCATAAAATTGGTTATAATAATGCGATTTAAGTCAAATATACGCCGTTTTGTTCGATGACGAGTTCCCAACGAGATGCCAACTTCATAATGCCCCTCTTATAGAAGCTCGCTTCCCTATTGGCAAAAAACTCGGTGAGCCAATTTTCACAGGATTCTCTTGTGGCCAACTTCCGACTACCAAACTCGTTCGCCATGGACAGAAATAGGTGGTAATCACTTGGTGCGAGATCCGGACTATACGGTGGATGCAAAAGAACCTCCCATCCGAGCTCCCGGAGCTTCTGGCGCGTCACCAAAGATGTGTGTGGCCTGGCGTTGTCCTGATGGAAGACAATTCGGCCTCTGTTGATCAAAGATGGCCTCTTCTGCATGAGTGCTGCATTCAAGCGGTCCAGTTGTTGGCAGTACAGGTCCGAATTGAGCGTTTGGCAATAGGGGAGCAGCTCATAGTGGATGATTCCCTGCCAATCCCACCAAACACACAGAAGAACCTTCCTGGCCGTCAATCCAGGCTTGCCCACCGTCTGGGCAGCTTCACCGCTTTTCGACCACGACCGTTTGCGCTTCACGTTGTCGTAAGTGACCCACTTTTCATCGCCAGTCACCATCCGCCGCACAAATTTTATTGGCAGCATGAGATGCATTTTTGCCTTTATCGTAGTAGTACTGTAAAATAAGCCGTATTTTCTCTTTATTTTGCTCCATGTTTGCGACGCTATAACTCACGAACGACTAAAAACAAACAACAATAAATCAAACACGTGTTAGCGCGTGAAAAGGTAAGGTAAAAGGTAAAACTGGCTATACAGCTCCTCAACGGGGCCAAGCCAAGCTTCTCTCAATCTCTTGGCGTGTGTGCTTTAAATTTTTCGCACAAGAGAAAGGGACCTACAGTTTAACGCCGGATCCGAACGGCAAAGTTTGAGAAATTGCTTTTTCATGGCTAGTTACTTCACAGCTGGCGCCACTAAGCTGGTGAAGGTGACCGTATGTGTAAAAGCTAGTTTCTAAAGAAAGAAAAAAACTTTATTATTAGATGTTCAGAGGCGGGATCGAACCCACGACCTCCCCGCCCAGCAGTCCAGCACACTAACCACTGGGCCACAGACGGCCACGCGCGTGAAAAGAGCTTTCCAAAAAGCTCTAGCGTAAACCGATGCGACGAATACAACTAGAACTACGCGCTTGCAAAGACAAGCTTGCGGAAATACCGCAAGACTTTTTAGACAACCTTATATATGTGAGGCGATTATGTTAACTGTCTGCAAAATGGAGCGAGTCGGAACCAGTTGAGAGTCGGAGTCAGTCGTTGATTGTATGCAGCCGTGATCAGTCGTCAGCAAATGTCAAGTCGTGTCGTTTGTCGCAGCCGTAAATTAAAGAAGTCCTATTTTCCTATTATCCTAATTTCACAACAATATTTAACTCAGGCATAATCATTTAATTAATCATATAAGTACTGTTTCTTGAATAAACAACACTTTACATATATTCATGATCAGCATCAACAGCCGAGTCGATATAGCCATCTTCGTCTGTCCGTCCGTCTGTCCGTCCGTATGAACAAACAGATCTCAGAGATGGTAAGAGATAGAGGTTTGACATGTATAGGAAAAATGCTTCTTATACTTGCAGGCAGATCAAGTTTATTTCAATTTTTGCCACGCCCCCTCCCGTCCCCGCAATTTTGAAAAACGTCAAATCTCCCACAGTTTTGTAGATAGAAGATTTGTAACTTGTTTGTATTGATTTGCCAAAGAAATGATAAAGATCGGATGAGCGGTTCTCAAGTTATGAGCAAATAAGTGAATCACCCCCCGCCACCCACCTCCCACTCTAGCACAACCAACGACGCACAATCTTAGAGAGAAAGAGAGAGAGAGAGAAACTTAGAGATGAGCGCAGCAGCAGCACTGCATTCAGCTCATACTCTAGGCACAGAGTGTGTTATAGTCGGGCTTGACCGACTTTATACTGTAGGATGCAGCGATTAAAACCGTAACCGCATCCGTAACCCGTAACCGCTAATAACACTTTAAAATTTTAAACCGTAACCGAAATTTTTTTATTTGTATTAGTGAATAAGAGAGTTCCCTTCATACTACAGCACAATGAACATTTTACATAAATACATTGCGCCGCATTGTTGCTGCCAGGCACAAAGAAAAGATAGCGAACGAGAAATAGTGAGTGCAGCTAACCAAAATATTCACCCACCTCATCTTTCCTTATACATATGTACAAACATCCGGACAATTTTAAAATATCCTCTCCAAAGGTATAAAAACAGTTTCCTGCCGTGATTTTAGTGTACCAAAATGAGGGTGTTGGTGTTGTTCGTCCAGCCGATCAAGTGGCGATTTCGATGGGTGCTATGATCTTGTTGGATAGCGGCTTACGTCGGGTGTTCGTTCTTTTGTCACACACCAGCATAATATTTAAGTGCACATTTGTGAATTAATAATATAAAATAAAATAAAAAATAAAGGTATTTTATTTGTAGTTGGGGGATAGGCGCACCGCCACCACCGCGCACCGCTATAAAAAAGCCAGTATTTTTGTGGGTCCTAAGTTAGAGAAATTGTTTCGGTGTAGAATGTGTTTCCCCAATCTGCTGAGTCTGCGCCTCGCTAGGGTATCGCAGTGTGCTAGTATATGTTCAGAGGAGTCCTCCTTCTCTTCACAATATCTTTATAGTCGGGTGTTTGTTATTCCCAGTTTATACAGGTGGCTCCTCAGTCTGCAGTGCACATCGTGCGGAATTCCCAATTTTTTGGCAAAAGTCCAAAATTATTTTTTATTATTTTAATAATTTAATTATTATTTCCGTTAAATAAAGTCTACCCTAAATAAAAATATTAAGAAATATTTTTTTTGCCCATCACTGCTATTTGACAGCCCGGTAAAGTTACCAGTTTTTGCTAAGCAATTTGTGCCTTGTTTGTGCTTGAAACTTTGTGAATGTTTGATTATGAGCCATTCTAATAGGATTGTATATTATGGCGATTCAAAATATGCGAAATACTCATAAGGGTATGTTTTTTATAGTGCAATCTGCTTAAATTATAAATGCTTTTGTTTCGTGATGTATTTAATGTTAATGTTGCAACATATTTTGAGTATAACATATTCTCTATTATTGTGTTTCGTGGACCAGAACTAGCAAGATTACGCCGGATTGCCGAAAGTGCTAAGGTGGAAGTGTGTGTTATTGTGTATATATTTAAATAGAGTTAACAATTAAGCGCATATTTGCGCAATGACGAAATATTTGAATATATAAAGACAAGGTAAATTTTCGTCATAGCGGTTTGCTATAAGTTTGGTTGACTGAGTGTGCGAAAAATAATCCAAAATTCTTTTCTTGAAAGCTGAATGACATCAAAAAATAGAGGTAAGTTATCTTCGGCTTAACTAAAGTTCATATACCGTTGCAGCTTGTAATATTTATATAATTGAAGATTTTTCAATAATTTGCATTCCAAAATTTCATTCATTCGTCCGATTATTCCTATGGCAGCTATATGCTACAGTCAATCAAAGTTTGGTCCAACTTAGCAGAATTATGTGGAAGCATGTTGAGTTTTGGAGTGATATCATTGACAACAAACAAGTTTTTCTTATTAAGCATATTTCTTAGACCTATCTTTTCTATGGCAGTTTGACTATATAGTATTCCGATTTTGGTAAAACTTGCTAGAATTATGAAAAAGCATGGAAAACTAGTAGTAAAGTTAAGTAGACATAGCTTTTGAACTGACAGAGCGGATGTGTGTAGGTGGCGTCGTGGTCACACTGAAAAAAGTTAATTCGAAATTAACTTATAATATAAATAGTAAATATTTTAAGTTTCATCTTTCTATCTTTAT
>JAEIFU010004519.1:0-13499 GCA_018904235.1 Lordiphosa stackelbergi | reverse complement strand
TTTTTCCTAGTCCTGATCGGCCGAATGCAGGCGGTTGTTGGAGCACTGATCCGTATCATCAAACGATTGCTGTACAGTACGCCAAGTGATGTCGCCCGACGTGTGGAAAATCTACCTCAGCCTTGATCGAGGCTGAGAATATATTAAATGCACGTCCTCCCATGAAAGTAGCGCAAGGGATGAGGTTGACGCCGAACCATGTTTGATGGGATGTTTAGATAAGCCCCACCCAATTGAGTCCCCCATTTGTCTCAAAGGCAAGTCCCTTAAAGACCGAGCATGGAAACGGTGGGTGATGAAGGCGGCTACAACTGATTCGTCGCCCGAAGTGGCATGTTGTAGTGATGATGATCTGGTCATTATTGACAATGCTGCCACGGAGTTCATGACAGAGTCGTGCTTTGAAGGTTCTTATTTAAGATGGACAAGTTCGCGGTGAAGTCGCAAAAACATCAGCGACAACTTTACGCCGGCCTGTATCAAAACTAATTAGTTAGCTTTTATGGTGAATCCTACAGCGATTCACAGGGAGGGGGATACAGCTAATTCCACTAAATCGTTACAAAAACTAATTAGCAATAAGTTGAATTTGCAGTCGATAGTAAATTTTTGAATTTGAGTATCGACAAAGTTGAAGCCAAATAACCATTGTTGTTTACGGGCACACCGAAATTGTGAAGCGGCAGTGTACCGAAAAATGTGAGAAAGAGCAGACGTTGGATAAAAACCAAAATTGAAACTCCCGTTTATTTATGTCACGATATTGTTTTGAACAAATTAACCATATTTTTTTTTCTTTTAAATAGTTTGTGTTTTTCTGGTACCAAGACGCCGAACTTTAACAGGCAGCTATATGCTATAGTCATCCGATTTGGATCAGTCTTGGCAGAATTGTGTGTTAGCATATCACATTGATCAGTAACGAGTTTGGGAGCGATAGCATTAAAAACAAAAAAGTTTTTCTCACTAAGACTTTTTTCTGACCTATCTTTTGTATGGCAGCTATACTATAGTTGCCCGATTGGCATAAAACTTGCTGAAATTATGTGAAAGCATAGAAACTTATAAATACGAGGATTGGGAGCGATAGCATTGAAAACAAAAAGTTTTTCTCACTAAAACTACTTTTTCAACCGATCGTTCCTATGGCAGCTATATGCTATAGTCATCCGATCCGGCCGGTTCCGACAAATGTGCAGCGTATTTATACCAAAAGACTTGCAAAGTTTGGTTGAGATAGCTTTAAAACTGAGGGAGGAGATAGCATAGAAACAGACGGACGGACGGACAGACGGACGGACAGACGGACATGGCTATATCAACTCAGCTCGTCATGCTGATCAAGAATATATATACTTTATGTGGTCGAAGATGCTTCCTTCTGTGCGTTACAAACATCCGGACAATTTCAATATACCCTCTCCAAGGGTATAATAAGCAAAAACACCAAAAAAATATTCGGGTACACGCTGACTCGAGCTCTTGGTTTTTCCACTCATAAAACATTCAAGGCAAAGCCTTTGTACGAAAGCTTTCAGTCACTTAGGAGCTTCGCCACTTATTAATGCAGTGCCGTAAATGCTCAGGCGAGGTCGGTAGCCGCGATGATAGCGACGCCGCCTGTGCTGCCTTAGGTGCGAGTTCGATCCTAGAGCAAGAGAAGACAAAAAGTCAATAAAATAAAAAAAAGCAGGGAAAAAAAAACTAATAAAAAAAAAAATTTACTTTTGAAACAAATGAAAATGTAATTTTTTTTTGAAGCATCTATGCGGCCGTTGTTCCATAGGCCTCTCAAAAAGTTGAATTATTTACCATATATATGTTAACGCTGTGCTGCAAAAAAAGCGGTTTACTCGAAATTGAGGTGCGCTTCTAATTGTCTTTAAATCATGCGTTCCATAGGCGAACAGCATATATATAATAATGTTTTTCGGATGAGGATAACCGAAGTCTTAAGCAGACAATATTATTAGTAATTCGTGATGTAGAGAACTCAAGTTTTTTATAGAGGTACTTTGTTTCTTTGGTATTAATAAACTTATGTAGAAATATCAATGTTCTATATTGTATCCAACTATCTAAATTGAGGTCAAAAAGCTTTTTGGAGTAATTTGAAACATGGTCAGTTGGCTTTAGGTCAAAAACGTATCTAGCTATATTCAGCTTATGTTTGCTAGCTGCAACACAGTTGCCAAAAATTTCAACTCCATAGAAGAGACCGGGAGTCAAACAGGTCTTAGCTATTAAAAGTCTAATATGCGTGCTGTGTGAAATACAGTAGTCTGAGGGATCCGTATATGGGCATTTCCATTCTGTCGAACCGTGACCGTCGTACACTTTGAAAATGAAAAAAAGTCAATATAAATCGAATTTTTAATTTGTTTTTTACTGTATAATACACATACCATACTCGACGGACCCTTGTTTTTTTTTTTTAAAAATCAAAGAAAAAAATAAAAATTTGGCGGTTGGCAATCTTAATCATTTAATTTGTTCCAAGTAGATTTGTTTACATCAATTTTTGAATATGATATCTCTCAAATGGCCGCCTCTGGCGTTGATGGCGTATTGTGCCCTTTTTGCAGCATTTTCCATCGATCTCGCCAACATTTCGGCCGGAATAGCGGCTATTTCTTCACGAATGTTGTCCTTAAGCTCTTATACGGTCCTTGGCTTGTTAACGTAAACCTTTGACTTCAAATATCCCCACAAGAAGAAGTCAGGCGGCGTCAAATCGGGCGAACGCGGTGGCCAGTCCAAATCACCACTTTTCGACATCAAACGGCCCGGAAACAATTTCTTCAGAAAATCGATTGTTATGCGACTTCTGTGCGGTGGAGCGCCGTCTTGTTGAAACCAGAACTGCCTCATACGCTTTCGACGAATAATTGGCATCACAAAATTGGTCATCATGTCGCGATAACGCTCCTGGTTGATGGTAACAGCATGGCCATTTTCATTTTGGAAGAAAAACGGCCCAATGACCGTTTTCGCACTAACGCCGCACCAAACTGTGACTTTTTCGTCATGAAGAGGCACTTCTTGAATCTCCTCAGGATTTTCAGTGGCGTAAATACGGCAATTTTGCTTATTTACGGTCCCATTCAATGTGAAATGTGAAATTTTTTAAAAGCACGTTGAGTTTTCACAATTGACTTGTTCTGTTGAATGTAAATTTCAACTATTTCAGAGCGCTCGCGTGGCGTGTATTGTTCCATGGTAAAAATCTGCTTGGACTGACGCTTCAAACGCGGTGTGTCATTAAGCGATCTGACATCTCTGTCAAAAGTTATGGCGTTGCCAGATGGGTCCGTCGAATATGGGCAACCCTGTATAGCTCCTATCAAGCACTTTAATTAGTGTTAAAGTGCATAGCAAGAGAAATTCGGATTCCAAAATAATGACAAAATTTGAAGCTATTCGAACGTGACAAAAACAGAAGTGGTTTTCGCGAGCAGCTATATAAAGACAAAGTTTAGTGAAACCTAACACAATAACTAAACCCAATTAGTTTTAATATCTTATGAATGAATAGTTCTTTGAAATGTATATTATTTGATTTAAAAATCTTGAGCACATTTTTTATAAAAAAATATTTATCTCTGTCGATACGTGACATGTCGAACGTGACATTTTTTCCATCATCATATTTATGTGGTTTCTGCTATAATGCAAAGCAAAAACTTACAGTTAATTGCATTGGCATAGTTTTTCACGGTTTCCTATGCCTTCTTGTATGGCCATTTTTACCATCAGAAAGATTTTAGATAGCGAAAGTACATATAATCTATTGTCACTTTTTTCCAAAAAATTAAGCAAATTTAATGTCAAAATGAGCAAAATCGCGCTACCACGGCCGTAAAACCGAATATATCCAATTGGGTTATCAGTAAATGTAAGATTAGCTAACATTAGTTTAATTTGATTGTTTCCCTATAAAAATTCGATCAATTATATTGTTTTCAACCACTTTAATTTTTTTGGCCCTGGTGAACCTTTTTTTGGAAATGCCCATATATTACATGCAGCCTTGATTTTTCTTACATATTTTATTGTATTATTCTCAATTTTTAATTTTGGCATGTCTACTGTTTCTAATGCTTTTTTTATATTACAATACATTTTGATTTGATCGAGTTTAAGCCTAGTCCATTCTTGTTTGACCACACACTAACTTTAGATAACTCACTGTTGGACACAAAAAACACAGTCATTTATTTTGGACAAAATCGGGGGTGCCACAGAAACCTCTTCCAACCAAATTCCAACCGAATTCCAATTCTTAGGTGCCACAGAAATTTCTTTTGGTTGGTATCAAACCTCTAATGTTTTGTAAGGAGATTTTGCTAGCGCCTTTTGTTGAAGTGGCGCCCTTTACATGATAGCTAGCGGATTTAGGGATGGAAACTAATAACTCATGTTTGGAGCAAACAAATTTTTAAATTTTGCATTATATTGGTGGAGAATGCGACTTAAAATTTAATTATTATTTAAAAATGCATCGTAAAACATATAACACAATCAAAAAATTTAGGTTCATCATTAAATTAGCCCACATCTAAAATAAGGAAAATTTTTTGGCGAGAGATTCAGCCCTGTTTTTAGAGATGGAACATCAATTGGAACATGTGGAGTTCCAACTAGATTTTCTAATTAGAAAATGAAATCTCTAGAAGTTCTGTGGCACCAACGAATTTTTCGAGAGATTTACAAACCAACCGTCGGCAAAATCTCTAGAGATTTCTGTGGCACCCCCGTATATATTAGTTATCTTAAAAATATAATGAGTACCTTAAATTAAAGAAAATGAAACAAATTTTAAGTTAAACTAAGCTCAAAATACTAAAACGACTGTTATTACCATTTTTATACACTTGAAAAGTGTATTATAATTTTGCCCAGAAGTTTGCAACGCATAGAAGGAATCATCTCCGACCATATGAAGTATATATATTCTTGATCAGCATGACGAGCTGAGTCGATTAAGCTTTGTCCGTCCGTCTGTCCGTCTGTCCGTCCGTTCGTCTGTCCGTCTGTCTGTTTCTACGCGAACTAGTCCCTCAGTTTTGGAGCTATCGATCTGAAACTTTGCACAGAGTCTTCTTTTTACTGCACGCTGCTAATATGTCGGAACCGACCGGATCGGATGACTACTTCTTGTAGCTGCCATACAAATGTTTGTTCGGAAAATGGTTTTTAGTAAGAAAAACTGTTTTGTTCTCAATATTACTGCTCTCAAACACGGTCATGGGTAATATGTAATGTTTTTAAGCTGATCTGCGAAGTTTGGTCGAAGTCGCTAACCGTTGAGACAAGCTATTTCAAGTGTATGAAAACTTCGGTACAGACGAAGTTAGCTTTGCCTTTCTCGTTTGAATTAATGCAAGCAAGAGGTAGGCGTAAGTATGCATCTACCAAGAACAAACTAACCACCGAAGAACAATATTGCTTTGAAGCTAGAATATGTATCCTATTATTCCGTTAACAAACATTTGGATTTAGAACAACTTTAAATTTCTGCCCATGTGAAAAATTCGCATCCAAAAGGTGTGAAGAAGTGCGCGAAATGTGCAATTGTTGAGATCGATGACGAGTTGACTTCGTTGGTTGCTTACGAACATTTTCAGCAACCACAGCAATGTTTTCGGTCGAGCGCACCGGACGAGTACGTACACGGGTTGGTTTATCCAACAACATTACAGTTTCACGAACTCGCTTCACGAATTGATCCACAAATTGAGTTTTCGGAACATTTTTTTTTTAAATGTTTTTTTTCAAATTTCGCACAGTTTGAGTCGGGGAATCCCCACTTTGGAAATATGTTTTTAATGTTTCCCAACTTTCTTCAAGCGAATAGAATTGTAAATGGCAAAGTTTTTACAAAATAATAGTCGCTTTCCGAACGACATAAGTCAAATTATGAATAGTTCAAATTCCAAACAGTAGATGGACCACCCTGTATAAAGAGACGTTAAAGATATCGATCCAACCGCCACCCACAATAAGATAATTTTTCACGTTCAACCAATGACGAAAGTTGTCTCTGAAACTTTGACGCAAGCCAATATGTTTTAAATAATAACAGATGCTTACTAAATGAATTTATTGTTTAATTTGTCTATCATAAAATGTTCTGTTCTACAGAATGACACAAAATGAAATGAAATAGGCTTTCAAACACACATTTTTGGTCCAAATTTGATATTTTTTGAATAATTTTTAATTTTTTTGAGGAACCTACATATTTATAGAATAGTAACCATTTTTTTTTGTATAAAAACCATGCCACATACTCTGGCTATTATTTAAAAAAAAAACACCGAACCAGAGATCGAACCAAAACCCTCTCTCAAAAAACTCGAATTTTAAGTTTTTAGCTTTAACTTTTTCAGCTAAAATCTGTTGAGAAATTTAGTTATGGTGTGGAAATTTAGTCTAGTATAGACCAGGTTCAAAGTATTCATTGAACCGCAATAGTGGTAGAAACCTTCCGATGCGATTTAGTACTAAAATAAGCCCTGATTTTGAATTATTTCTTATGATTAAGCTCTAATTCATCTATGTTTACTTCTGTTGTACTAAGGGAAAGTATCATAGAATGCTCAGGCTTGAAACGGTACTACATATTAGGAAACTATTTTGCAAAACCACTCAAAAGAAACAAATTAGCTAAAAATAGCTAAGAATTATTTGAAACATTGCCAGGTTTGTAGAAGATATTTCCAACGTTTTCCAAATATAGGGTGGTCAAACAAGTCTTGCGGTATTTCCGCAAACTTGTCTTTGCAAGCGCGTAGTTCTAGTTGTATTCGTCGCACCGGTTCACGCTAGAGCTTTTTGGAAAGCTCTTTTCACGCGCTAACACGTGTTTGATTTATTGTTGTTTGTTTTTAGTCGTTCGTGAGTTATATCGTCGCAAACATGGAGCAAAATAAAGAGAAAATACGGCATATTTTACAGTACTACTACGATAAAGGCAAAAATGCATCTCATGCTGCCAATAAAATTTGTGCAGTTTATGGACCCGATACAGTTTCCATTTCCACCGCACAACGATGGTTTCAACGTTTTCGTTCTGGTGCAGAGGTGATCGAAGATGCGCCACGGTCCGGAAGGCCTGTCGTCGAAAATTGGGATAAAATCGCTGAATTGATCGAAAGAGACCGGCGTAGTAGCAGCCGTAGCATCGGCCAAGAGCTGGGCATGAGTCATCAAACCGTTATAAACCATTTGAAGAAGCTTGGATTTAAAAAGAAGCTCGATGTATGGGTGCCACACGACTTGACGCAAAAAAACATTTTTGCCCGTATGGATGGATGCATGGGAATCGCTTCTTAATCGCAACAAAATCGACCCGTTTTTGAAGCGGATGGTGACTGGCGATGAAAAGTGGGTCACGGTGAAGCTGCCCAGACGGTGGCCAAGCCTGGATTGACGGCCAGGAAGTTTCTTCTGTGTGTTTGGTGGGATTGGCAGGGAATCATCCACTATGAGCTGCTCCCCTATGGCCAAACGCTCAATTCGGACCTGTACTGCCAACAACTGGACCGCTTGAATGCAGCACTCATGCAGAAGAGGCCATCTTTGATCAACAGAGGCCGAATTGTCTTCCATCAGGACAACGCCAGGCCACACACATCTTTGGTGACGCATCCACCGTATAGTCCGGATCTCGCACCAAGTGATTACCACCTATTTCTGTCCATGGCGAACGAGCTTGGTAGTCGGAAGTTGGCCACAAGAGAGTCCTGTGAAAATTGGCTCTCCGAGTTTTTTGCCAATAGGGAAGCGAGCTTCTATAAGAAGGAAGTTGGCATCTCGTTGGGAACTCGTCATCGAACAAAACGGCGCATATTTGACTTAAATCGCATTATTATAACCAATTTTATGAACAATTGAAAATTCAATTATAATACCGCAAGACTTTTTGACAACCTTATATTAATAGCATTTCCACTTTCAAAAAGTTAGATCTAGCAAATAAATAGCTTAAATGGCAACACTGGCCTGCTGAAGCAAACTTGCTCGCCATTCCCTGTAATTGCCGAATTCTGTACTTAATTTCTCCGAAGATTTTGTCGAAAGGTTTCCGCATTAGTTCGTCTTCTTAGGACAAATTAAAGCATACTGCCATCGGTATAGACATAACTTTTCCAATTGGCCAAAGGTGGATCCGACTGTTCATTCCTTTCCCTTTTTAACAGAGGTCCTGAGTGAACGATTAATTCAAGCTTAAAGTGATTTATTAATTATATTAATATGAATAATGTTAAACATAAATATTTATTAAAGAAGAATCATTAATACTTATTCTGTAAGAATCTGGGCAAAATTATAATACCCTTTGCAGGGATATAGAAATGTCTAAATAATCATACTTTCAGCTCAATTGTCATGAATTTTCTACTGGTTTCTCACTAAAAAACTGAAACCTTCTATTGATGTTATCTTCACATGTTGTTGTCTATAATGGCACAGGCTCATCTCTCTGGAAGCCCTACGAAGTGGCATCGCTTGTTCGAATCTGCTTCCATCAACCTGCTCCTGGCAATAAAACCGGAAGGCGTCATTTTCAAAATGGCATCATGCTGTTTTGTGATTTGTTCTGTTGCTCCTTTTCCTTTTATTATTTATGTACGCTGCTTTCTCGCTGTTCTTATTATTGCATTAACTTCCGCTTCCACTCAGTCATACTCATATGAACAATGTACATATGTGGCAGGGTGGAGTGGAAGGAGCATGTTGTTTTTGCTTGTTATTCTTCCTATATTATTATTATTATATGAATTGTTTTTTCTTATATACAAATTTATTTATTATTATGCATGTCATGTGCTGCCGCAAGAGCAGGAACAATATTTATTTCAACCCTTTGTGTTGTAAACAGAGTTGGGCTTCCCGTTTAATATGCCATAAATATTGAAGCAATTTCGGTTTTGTGACATCTTGGCCGAGAATTTCTTGGTTGGCCCTAACCCAATAACCCACATCAAAAAGTAAAGTTTTTTAGGGGTCACGAACTGCATGTTCAAACTATCACAAACTTTCTGTTAATTCAATAAATAAAATGGTGCTGCCTGTCAACTATGTTTTTTGTTGCGCGTTTTTTGTATTTATCTTGTATTTTGATTTATTCTTAGTGACAACTAAACTGGCAAGCAAAATATGACGCCATTAAGGTTTATATTTATTTCAAGCGCTGGCATTGAAATCGAAAGAGACGAACTGGTAAAATAGTAGAGTCTTGTATGCCGATATACTATTACAATGTAATTTTTATGATGTTCTATGTGGGTTGAAATTTAATTCGCTTAAGGGAAAAAAGAGGGAAGAGCTTAAATTAGGGTTTTTTTAATGCTAAGAGAGTTGGGGAAGCTTGCAACTAAATGGTTTGGGTTTGGTTCATTTTATCAACGTGGTTGATTTTGCCTTAGATAAATGTGTTTTGAATTTGTATTTGCTTATTTGTTTGAAAGTTTATAGTTAAGCAAAAGATTAGCAATCGTAAGACACTCAAAAAAATATATTTTCTAGATTTTAAAAAATTCGCCATAAAATAATTTGTTTTCTTAATTATAGTAAATTAATTGTTTATAGACATTTTTTTTCTTAATTTTCGAAAGCATAACCCGAAAATAGGATTTTCTAGAAATTAATTTCTTAAATTTAGAAACTTATTTTATTTTTCTTAAATTTAGGATTATTTTTCTAGATATTTTCCTAAAATCTTTCTTAAATTTAGCGCAGATTTGCCCTTGAATTAAGAAAACAAATGCATAGCACGATTTCTTAAAATAGGGCGAAAGCCATTAAAGTGAGTAAAACGCCCTTATTTTAAGAAAAACGGGTTTCTTAAATTTAGAAAAATTGGTTTACAAATTCACCCTAAAATTTAGAAAGATTAATCTAGAAATTCGCCCTGATATTTAGAGAAATATATAAAAGAGAGAAGTGAGAACAAGAGAGGAGACAAAAAAAAACGAACGCTTCTTCCTCATTGTTTTTGTAGTTTGACTAAGCCGTCTATGTGATGGCATTTGCTTACACACACTAATGTCCATTCGCAATGCCTGAAGATAGTAGATATATTTCACTGATGTAGTATTGAGCAAGTTTTTGTTTTGTCTTGACATGCGTTACACCATGTAGAAATCAATTAAAGGATTTTATAAAATAAAAACACCTCAAATAAAACAAAAACATTAAAAAAACCATTTAATGAGAAAAAAGAATGTTCCTACGGGGATTAGATCCCAGTCCATAACATTTTCTAATATCTTATCCACTCGACCACGACTTTTGCTTCTTATTGAGTGGCAAATGTGAGTATTTAAGCTCCAAATACGCCACACAAATTCTTAGGTATGATTTTTACTCAAAGTTTTGCAAAAAAGTATGCTGCTTCTGGGACTTGATTCCAGGCCTCCACGTTTGCTAAGCGAATGTCATGTCAACTTGACCAACTGTGTTCATTATTAACTATGGTTATGTCGCTACGTTTTGCTCAAGGCTAATAGTCGAGTGGGCTAAGGCGTCGTCCGAGTGTTCAGTATTTGTGAGAGGTCCCGAGTTCAAGTCCCAGTAGAGTAAGTAAAAAAAAAAAATATTCGACGGACCCATCTGGCAACGCCATAACTTTTGACAGAGATGTCAGATCGCTTAATGACATACCGCGTTTGAAGCGTTAGTCCAAGCAGATTTTTACCATGGAACAATACACGCCACGCGAGCGCTCTGAAATAGTTGAAATTTACATTCAACAGAACAAGTCAATTGTGAAAACTCAACGTGCTTTTAAAAAATTAAAAATTAAGCCCATTTCACATTGAATGGGACCGTAAATAAGCAAAATTGCCGAATTTACGCCACTGAAAATCCTCAGGAGATTCAAGAAGTGCCTCTTCATGACGAAAAAGTCACAACCAGGAGCGTTATCGCGACATGATGACCAATTTTGTGATGCCAATTATTCGTCGAAAGCGTATGAGGCAGTTCTGGTTTCAACAAGACGGCGCTTCACCGCACACAAGTCGCATAACAATCGATTTTCTGAAGAAATTGTTTCCGGGCCGTTTGATGTCGAAAAGTGGCGATTTGGACTGGCCACCGCGTTCGCCCGATTTGACGCCGCCTGACTTCTTCTTGTGGGGATATTTGAAGTCAAAGGTTTACGTTAACAAGCCAAGGATCGTAGAAGAGCTCAAGGACAACATTCGCGAAGAAATAGCCGCTATTCCGGCCGAAATGTTGGCGAAATCGATGGAAAATGCTGCAAAAAGGGCACAATACGCCATCAACGCCAGAGGCGGCCATTTGAGAGATATCATATTCAAAAATTGATGTAAACAAATCTACTTGGAACAAATTAAATGATTAAGATTGCCAACCGCCAAATTTTTATTTTTTTCTTTGATTTTTAAAAAAAAAAAATGGGTCCGTCGAATATGGGCAATCCTGTATATAGCTTAGAAAAAAGTGGGTTGGTGTGAGGAGGTGGCGGTGGTGGTGGTGATGGGGGAGCATGGTACAAAGCCAAAAAACGCACGGGTTGCTCTGTGGTCGGTTCTACCCCTACCTCCCCCTAAAACTTTTTTTAAGTCTTTACTGTCAGCTGCTTCCACCTCATGCCAACGCTGCCATAACCGCTTGGGAATTTTAAATCGACCTAACAGCAAAAATTGTCTAAGTTTTTAGAAAAATTGCCCTGAAATCTAGAACACAATTTTCTATTTTTTAGAAAAGCATTTTTCTTAAAAATAAGGCGAGTCGCCTTTGACCCCTTTTTAGGGTGAATTTCTAAATTTGAGGGCGATTTGGGCTGTTTTTTTTTTTAGTGTAGTTTGTACCAGGGAATCAAACTGAATCGTATTTCGGTTCCGGTTCGTACAGAAACTTAAGTTTCGGAAAAAAGTTATTTTTGGTTCCGGTACGTACCGGTATGGACCGTTCAAAAATAAAGAAAGATGGGTCATAGGTTTTTAGTCCATCCGAATTTTTGCGATGACATAATAATTCACTCCAAAAAAACAAACGTTCTACTCTTACTTGACCTTCTCAAAGGCAAGTATGGACACTTTGTCTAGTTTTCATCTTCTACATTTTGTTTATTTATTAAGAAAAATTATAATGTTTGATACCATAACATTTAAACCTTTCGAAAATAGACCCAAACCTCGGCTTCATCTTTCTTCCTCCTCTTTTGTTTTAGAAAAATGTTCGGTTCAAAGAATACCATTAGTCGGTTCAAAGAATACCATTAGTCAGTTTTTTCAGAGCTGCTAAAATTATCCTAACATTTTGACCGTTTAAAAATTATTTTGTACAGGGTTGCCCATATTCGACGGACCCATGTTTTTTTTTAAAAATCAAAGAAAAAAAAAAAATTTGGGGTGGGCAATCTTAATCATTTAATTTGTTCCAAGTAGATTTGTTTACATCAATTTTTGAATATGATATCTCTCAAATGGCCGCCTCTGGCGTTGATGGCGTATTGTGCCCTTTTTGCAGCATTTTCCATCGATTTCGCCAACATTTCGGCCGGAATAGCGGCTATTTCTTCACGAATGTTGTCCTTGAGCTCTTCTACGGTCCTTGGCTTGTTAACGTTAACCTTTGACTTCAAATATCCCCACAAGAAGAAGTCAGGCGGCGTCAAATCGGGCGAACGCGGTGGCCAGTCCAAATCACCACTTTCGACATCAAACGGCCCGGAAACAATTTCTTCAGAAAATCGATTGTTATGCGACTTGTGTGCGGTGGAGCGCCGTCTTGTTGAAACCAGAACTGCCTCATACGCTTTCGACGAATAATTGGCATCACAAAATTGGTCATGTCGCGATAACGCTCCTGGTTGATGGTAACAGCATGGCCATTTTCATTTTGGAAGAAAAACGGCCCAATGACCGTTTTCGCACTAACGCCGCACCAAACTGTGACTTTTTCGTCATGAAGAGGCACTTCTTGAATCTCCTCAGGATTTTCAGTGGCGTAAATACGGCAATTTTGCTTATTTACGGTCCCATTCAATGTGAAATGGGCTTAATTTTTAATTTTTTAAAAGCACGTTGAGTTTTCACAATTGACTTGTTCTGTTGAATGTAAATTTCAACTATTTCAGAGCGCTCGCGTGGCGTGTATTGTTCCATGGTAAAAATCTGCTTGGACTGACGCTTCAAACGCGGTATGTCATTAAGCGATCTGACATCTCTGTCAAAAGTTATGGCGTTGCCAGATGGGTCCGTCGAATATGGGCAACCCTGTAGTACTGAATCGGAGCTTTATCTTTTTAAAATTATATCCGAACTGCATATTATGACTTCTTGAAGGAAATATAGTCAAGTTGTTAAATGGCAAACCAAATCCGTTTATTCATCTACATAGAAGGTGCGGCACGCTCTCTATTTTTCCAGTCCAAGCACATTTATGCTGTTTTTTTTTCCAAATTTTTTGAATATTTTATTACCTAAATGGAGCTTTTTCATGATGAGAGGTATCCAAAA